>JAYMFT010137377.1:0-12904 GCA_038088735.1 Panulirus argus
TCTCTCTCTCTCTCTCTCTCTCTCTCTCTCTCTCTCTCTCTCTCTCTCTCTCTCTCTCTCTCTCTCTCCTCTCCCCACTGCACCCTCACCAACCAGCTCCTTCCTGGGTTTGAGAAATCCCTGACTGCTGTCATTCAAGATTTCCACTTTCCCTCACAGACCTCCTCCTTTCCCCCCAAAATCTCCCAAAATTTCTTTCGCCGCCTGTGCCAGACTCCCTCAAATGCCTTGAACTATTCTCTCCCTGATCCCACCGGATTCCCTCACGGCCTCATTACGGATCACGGGTTCTCGGGCAAAGACTTAGAAATCTCTCCTATCGAGCGTTTCTAAATTCTTTCACGACGCAATCATAGGTTCCCTCGACTTGCCGGCCAATTCTCCAGTCCCGAGGAGATTCCCTAACCAGCCTCGGAAAAATCCTAAACTTCTCCTCCCTCCACTGCTCAGGCCCAGGTCTCCCTATTTCTCCCCCGAGGGTACCTCACCAGACTCCCAGGTCTTCCCATCATTCAACCCACCAGATGTTCGCTCACCTTCTCCCTACCAAACACACCATCAAAGATTCCCATCTCCTTTATCTCTATCTCTCTCTATCCACCTCTAACTTCACAACTCCATCTACTGTCCCATCATCCCACATCTCTCCACCATCAACTCCAACTTCCGCGACTGCCCAAATCTTCCCAAACAATTCTTAACTATCACAACCACCCATCACGCCTGATCTTCAAGCAGTGCCACAACTCTGATATAAACGACTCGTATAACAAGAGCTACTTATTTGACCCCAGTTGACCCCATGATCCTTGTTTGACCTTTGACCGTCTAAAAATGACCCTTCAACCTTACGTGTAATCTCCTCCTAACCCTTTCCCTCGGCCTCGTTCCACCTAACTATCCTTCCGAACTTCATAGTCCTTATGATGGCCCTTCTATCCGAACCGAAGCCACCAGATCCCCATCAGAGCAAAGGATTAGCCAGCAATGTCCTTAGAGCAGGATCCTCAGACCACTTGACAGACGTCTGTCCCCCGTGTTAATTGTTCCCTCCCCACGTAACTCACAGAAGCAAAGGAGACCTCCTAAAATCCATCCTTCTATCCTACCACACACACACACACCACACCACACAATAAACCCACTCAGTCCTTGTCTACCCCACTATCCACCGCGCTCTCCCGTTCCTCTCTCCCCTCGCCCTACAAACACAGGACGCCCAGAGAAATCTGAAACCCTTTGGGGGCGCGAGCTTGTATGTCGAAGCGGGTGTGGGTCTCTAACGAGTAAGGCAAGTTAGAGACCGATGACGAGACAGAGAACGTAGACAGACAAGGGAGGGAAGGAGGGAGGGAAGGAGGAAGGGTCGCGTACCGAAGGTCTATACGTAGCAACCCTTCCTCCCCTGTTTCATCAGCAGTGTTTACGCGCTTCGGCGTCTTATCGCCGTAAAAATGCGAGATAACCACGTATGCCCCAGATGGATATATATAAGACAGTGTCTTGAAGGCGTCAGAGATAAGATCACATCATCTGTTTATCAAACTCGTACGCTTATTCACTTCCTGTTATTGAGCACTGTGTCTGATTGCTTCATTGATTGGCGACAACTGTCTGGCTTTGTCTGTCTCTGTCTGTTTGTCTGTCTTTCTGCCTCTGTGTGCTTGTGAACGTAGAAGATTTGACTTGCTACAGTAGTGGAGTCTTGTGCCATATAGATTAAAAACACTCGGATTACCCAGGGGCTTGTTTTTATAACGAGCGGTAGCAAGTGCAGTGGTTATTATAGGGAAACGGATCACTGGTAACTGTCCGAGAGGACCTTTCTTAAGACAAGCGTCAGGAGGAGTCATCGAAGTAAAGATAATCATGGAAAATTAAGTCTAATGTTCAGCATGATGTGAGTTTATGTAAACAATGTGGTATTATGCAACAGCGGTGGACAAAGTTCCGAAATCACATTTGATCGAAGCCGTACCGGGTCCTCTGTTTCGACAGATAGAGACAGACCGCCTGGTCGAAGCTGTACCGAAACCTTTCTCTCTCTCTCTCTCTCTCTCTCTCTCTCTCTCTCTCTCTCTCTCTAAGACAGAAAAGCAGACCCTGGGACACGCCTGGTCGAAGCTGTAATGAACCTTCTGTCTCGACAAAGACAGAGAGACAGATAGAGGCTGGGAAACGCCTGAGTCGAGGCTGTACCGAAACCTTTGTCTCGGTAGACAGAGACAAAACCTGGGTTCACCCCACGATCGAAAAACCCTGAGCCACACATTTGATCGAAGCTTCGCAAACGACCTCTGTCTCCTTAGGCAGTTACGACGCCTAGACCACGCCTGGTCGAAAAACCGTATCGATACCTCTGTCTCGATACGTAGAAACACAGAACCTGAGACACCCCTGGTCGAAAATGTACCATCTCAAACCCACCCCAACTACCCAACCCCACCATCCCTCTAACTACCGGCTTCCTCCTCCTCCTCCTCCTCCCACCACACACCCCATTTCATGCAATATACCTGTTATTATACACAGCTAAAGCCAGCCAGGCCAGCCAGCCAGGCCCTTGCCGTGGACATTTTCAAATTGCTTGATGAGAGAGAGAGAGTTCAATTATGGCTTCACACCTGACTTCTGATGTCAGGGAGACCCAGTGACTTGATACCAGGATGTTGATGTGAAGGTGATTGGGAACATGCCTTTATAGGGGAGGGGAAAATGTGTAGTGTGATGGTGAACATGAGGTAAGTACAAGAACCTGATGCGAATGTGACATCAGAGTGAAGTAAGTGTGAATAAGCGAGTCAGAATGAATGATGTTGGATACAGTTGGAATTCATGAATAGGATACAGATGTATAAGGGGCCATGAATATGTTAGGAATCTAGGAATAGGAATAGAGAAATGTGACAGGAATCTAGGAATGGGATAGAAGTCCAGGAATATGATGGGAATTCAGGAGTATGGTATGATCCCAGGAATATGATAGGAATTCATATTCCATTGCTGTGTTAGGAATTCAGGAATGAGACAGGACTCCAGTGATGTGCCCACAGGAAGAAAATTAACAGGGTTTAAAAGCGCCTACGAATATGATGATTTTTCCAGGATATTAGCTTATAGGCAAATCAGGAATGACATGAATATGAAATGAAGTTCACGGGAATATGACGGGAAAGTCAGAGGAAAGACATGGGAACATGATAAGGAAAATAATCAGAACGATGATAAACGAGGTAGAAACAAAGAAAGGAAGAGATATCTCTCTCTCTCTCTCTCTCTCTCTCTCTCTCTCTCTCTCTCTCTCTATCTATCTATCTATCTATCTCTCTCCAACCACTCCCATCCCACGGCAACGTCTCACGCTGGTGGCCACACACACATAAACACACACACACACTCCACTCTTCTTTCTCACCTCACCTTCGCACACTCTTAACTCCTCCTCCTCCTCGTCCTCCTCCTCCGCCCTTGATCCAGTGTGCGCCTCACCCCGCCTCACTGAACTAGGAAGAAACCCTCACCACCCAGCGGAAACTCGCATAAAAATCCGAGAGCTTTATAGATAATATTTCTTTACGAGCGAGATGGGTATAGAGCCAGAGAACGAGTGCGTGTGTGTGTGTGTGTGTGTGTGTGCGTGTGTGCGTGTATGTATGCATGTATATATGTAAATGAATGCATAAATGAAGAATGGTTAGCTGAATTTGTTTGTTTGTTTATTTAAGTCTGTCTTTCTGTCTGTCTGTCTGTTTGTCGGTCTTTCTATCTGTCAGTGTGT
This sequence comes from Panulirus argus, assembly GCA_038088735.1. Classification (NCBI taxonomy): domain Eukaryota; kingdom Metazoa; phylum Arthropoda; class Malacostraca; order Decapoda; family Palinuridae; genus Panulirus; species Panulirus argus. Next base: position 3,779 of record JAYMFT010137377.1, read on the forward strand.
GTGTGTGTGTGTGTGTGTAATAATTCTGATAATAATCCATGTTTTATTGGACTGATTGCAACCGAAGGATGAAGATACAGAAGAGGTAAATAGTAATAAACAAAGAGTCTGTAAAAAAAAAAAAAGAAAATGGGATGGTGTTGTTTAAATAAATGATCGTTTACACAAAGTGCCGAGGGTGATTTACAGGTTGCTTAATCACTCGATGATAATCACGGTGATTGACACCTGGGTTGTATCTCTCTCTAGCGATCGGTAAAGACTTCAGGACGGTCTCGACGCATTTTATGGCGCACTGCCCCTAGGGGAAGAGGGATCTCACGTAGCAGGAGTTGACTGACGGTGGCGAGCATTGGTGCACTAGTAGCGTTGGATGAGGTCCACATGATGGACGGAAGGAGTTGAGAGACCCTCCTTGGTAGGTTGCTGTTGGAGGGAATGAGTGAGGATTGAATATCCATTTTCCTTGTGTGTGTGTGTGTGTGTGTGTGTGTGTTTGCATTTTCGTCTTTGCCCAGACGGCAGCCGTGGGCCGCCCCTCCCTCTCTCTCTCTCTCTCTCTCAGGCCAAACTCGCACCCTCCCGGCAGCCAAATGCTCAACAGCCCAGCGATAAATTGCCGTGCTGAAAGAAGATCTAACAAATGAGATGTTCGAACAGGCGTCAGTGGATCCCAGCTCCCTCCTCATCAGCTCAGTGGAGAGGAAGGAGGAGAGAGGAGGAGGGAGAAGGAGAGGGAGAGGGCGCGGTAGGAGGAGGAGGAGGAGGGGAAGAAGGGAGAGTGGGAGATGGAAAGGGAGGGAAGTGAAGTGTGTTGGGAGGGTGTGTGGTGTGGGTGGGTAGGTGTGGAAGGGTGATGTATGAATGGTGGGGAGGAAGAGCAGGAGGAGGAGGAGGAGGAGGGGAAGGGAAGAAGAGGAGGAGCTTTGAGGCCACTGGAGAGGAGGAAAAGGAGTGAGGGTTGTAGGTGGGGGAATTTTTGAGTCACTTGATAAGATTTTCCACTTACCTTCTTCCTTGATGTTGACTCAGGGGCTGTATAGAGACAGGCAGAACAAAGCAGGATCGGATCATTTGCTCAGCTTCAAAATAACGAGTTGAAGCCGCTGTACAAAGAAAAATGAAAGGCTTAGACGCCCTTTGTTTCTGAGTTCCATGGCTTCGTTTGTTTCTGTAAATTCTTGGTGAAGATGCTTCCGGATTCTCGTGAAATGAATGATTCTGTTTTGCTCTCATGTTGTCTGCTCCGTCTTTGTATTGTGACATACATAGATTTTGTTAATTACAGGTACTGATTAAGACAATATTGATAATTGTTATGATATTAGTGATGATAATGATTATGACAGTAATAGTGGTAATAATGATAATAATAATGCACCAGTTAGTCAGACCTCTGAGTTGTTACTACAGTAAAGACTTTTTTAAGTAATGTCACGCAGTTGTTATTGTGACATTCAACAGAGGTGCGTAGCTTGTTACACTTAATTGCATACCTATACCAAGTGGTCGTTGGTAGGTAATTCTGTGTGTTGTTCTGTGACCTTTACACTTCGCCTCGGAATTCTATGTGATTTTTCCTTTTTGTGTCAATAAAAGACAAAATTTGCACTTCCCCCAAGAACTCTCGGTCTATTTCGTCGTTTCCTTCTCTTTACTTGAGCCATTTTACTTTTCTTTCAAGGTCTGGGCTCACTGATACATCGGTCCGTGAGTGAGAAAGGGGGAGGGGGGGGGTCTCTGACATAAAGAAGGTCTCTTTGGTGAAGATGATATACAATCGTAATGTCTGACGGCCGTATCCCACTTGGTCTTTGGCTACCGACGAGAGACGGTGTTGAGTCTTAATTCCATAAGCAGTCCAGCGAGCCTGATCCTCTACCGGAGGATTTAAGACCCTTGTCATGCCGAGTACTCCGTGGACAGGATGGGGTTTTCAACGACCTCCTGCTGGTATCCCTCCAACTAGGGGGAAGGTTATTACGAAAGCAATAACCATTCGCGAAGAAATACAGCGTCGTGTAAAACCTTAGAGTTCAACCCCAAAGTGTAAATGCGTTGTGATGGTCTCTCGATCCCACTGTCTGTAGGGGTTCAAGTTGTGGGAGGTGTTTAACCCTATGATGTACAATGAGAAACAAATGGGGCCATTTTGGTTTACAGAAGGTTTCCACTTGCTTATTATTCTGCGTACCACAAGGAACCTGCTCTTAGGGACTGACGTTACCAGGGGTGGCTAGTTATTTCTTCGCCCTTAGTGTAGAGTTACGCTCTTTGATAGTCAATGTCCGAGTCTATTTCATGTGTGGACTGTGGAGCCAGAGCAGTAACGGTCTGAGGTAAATAAGAACTCTGAATAAAGTCCTTCATGCATGTTGTTGGTTCTAATCACAGAAGATACGGTAAAGTGGTCTTATTTCTAATTCAGTTAGAAGAGACGTCAGAATGCAAATGCTGACATGATCAAGACGATGCTATTTACAGATAGGAGAGGCAGAATATGGACTGAGTGGAGTGCATCTACGTTTTCATATGTCTAGGGTTATGATGATAAAAAAAAGATCCATACTTTCACATATTTAGGTGATCAGTATCCATAAAGATGATGAAATACATCTACATTTTCAGCGTCATGGATCAGACTTTTATGAAAACGTTGAAAGAGATCCATATTTTCAAATATCTTAAGGACCATTCGTTACCAAGATGGTGAAACAGATCCATATTCTCAAATATTCTAAGAATCAATCTATCTTGATAAAGGTACGATGAAAGGAGACCTATATTTTCCAAATATCTAGCAATCTCTCTCTCGGGTGAGGATGATGAAATGGGGTCGAAATAACTAACTGGCAGGTTGCTCCAGAACAGTCGAGTCGACCCAACCTACTTGTGCCCTGGGAAAGGTCATGAGAGGGTAAACGCTCTGAATATGCAAATGTGGTCGTGTATACTGGAAGGCAAAGTACAACCAATCCCGGTGTGCGAAAGGAGCTCCGAGAGGAAGGAGGGGGGGAAGAAAAAAGAAGAAGGGAATGAAATTTGGTTACAGAATATCAGAATTACATGGTGAGAGCAGAGACCATGGGGAAGGATTTTTGTATTTTCCTTTTTCAATAAAAGATATTTGAATGTGGTGTAACGGGAATGATTAGGGTAAGGAAAGAGGATGCTAAAGCGAGGTATGGAACTGGAGGATGCTGTTGAAGAAAGATAATTACGAAGGTAAATAAGAGAACCATGATGTCTAGTGCATGCAAATAGAGGAGGGATGTGAGAGGGACTGTTTACAGAGGAAGAGAGGAGAGGAGGAAGAGCTGTGGAAGGGTGAGATGAGGGAGAGGGCAATAGTTGAGAAGCGTCTCTCTTTAAAGGGTGCTCCACTATTGCCTCCCAAAAGAAAGAACAGAGGAAAGAGCCACATGGGGATTTTCTTATACCCTAAGGCTCAGCCATCTGTTCTGGACGCTACGTCACTCACGCGGGAAATACGGAACAAGCATAGCTATATAGATAGATAGATAGATAGATATTAGACGTGTATTGGCCATCTCCAAAACAGATGACCCGGGCCTGACCTCTGGGCTAGGCCCGGTAACTAAGAGAAAGCTACAAGTTCGGCTCCAGTTAAGGAAGAAGTTGAGGTCAAAGGTCATCACGAAGATGACCCGATTCGGCGTAAGGTTTTTTTTTTTTTTTTTTCCCCACATCGAACGATAATGGATCACTCCGACGGGGTTTCCACCGCATGCGTCTCGATAACGGGTCAGTCTTTTACGTCTGTCTACGTAGGGCGACGAGAGAGAGAGAGAGAGAGAAGGGAAAGAGAAGGGAAGGAAATCGTGCTGAACACCCAGAGGGGAACAGAAGAAGGCAGGATAGATCTTTGAGGAAGAACAGACTATTTACATATATGACCCCCCCCACAAACTAAACTTCACAAAAGGTTCCCTGAGAATCTCCCAGGCCGCTTCCTCATGACTCTCGCAAGCCTCCGAGACCGAACAATTATCTGGAGCGAGACGCTCCTAGGATCCCGAAAAGCAAATTACGAAAAATCTTATTGCTCCATTTAACAAGAATTTTTGCATCTGTTCCTTACGAATCTTCTGTCCTTTCCTTTTTTTCTAGACCATCATGACAAAAGGCTTTTATATTTCTTTACACGACTTTAAAGTCCCTTGACAGAGGTTGCGTCACGTGACGCGGCACTTGCCGTCACAGGGGCTCAATGCTTCTTTGGGGAAATGCATTGCCACATCTGATACGAAAAGAGAACACCACCGTCTGGAGTCTACTATTACCGTGTGACCTCTTGCCTAAAGTGGCAATAAAATTGTTAATGAACGCAACCAGATAGCGACCGTCTCTATTATACATTCACTAACCGACCCCGTCTGAACTTCCTGGCATACTCGTTATTGGAACCATTCCAATTTCTTCGAGAGGCAATAAAGTTCTTCAGTCTAAGGCTGGAGTATCCTCAGGGGGGGGTGGTAGGTTGTTTACGACCTCTCCCGGGCCTGCGATTGGCCCAAGGATGTTCTCATGATTTTTCCTGGCGAATCAGTACATTGGAATATACTCATATGTTTGTTGGGCTCAGTTATTTTATTTGGGGGGGGGGGAATTCTTTGCCCTTCTTCATAACCTGCTGCGCGAGTGAGCGGGTCAGTTGTTGTTATTGAGTTATGTGGCGTGTGTGTGTGTGTGTGTTGTGTGTTTATCTATAACGATAATGATTAATGCATCATACGATTAGCTGTTGGCTTGACCGCTGCACCGCGAGTGGACGGGGGTCACTCCTGGCGAGGCCCTGTCCTCGCCCGATTGCTCGAAAGAGACGTACAAGTCTTGACCAAGAGCTTCTGGCTGCAAAGGAGTCCGAGGGCAGTCGGTCTAGCGCAGCCATGGAGCTGCAGGATTCTCTTGATGGGGGTTCTTGGAGTTATAGCCTCAAGTACCCTTTATAATGGAACACAAGGTACTACTACTACTACTACTACTGCTACTGCTGCTACTAATGATAATAATAGTAATGATAATGATAATAACAATAGTAATAATAGAATTATCTGAAGTGAAAAGATGAAAATATACAGAAAATATGCAAATTATATGCTTGGGGATTCGAAAAGAACCTGCTAAATAAACAGCCTTTACAAACACAGTGAGATGTTATTTCGATGCAGATGTATTGTCGGACTGCAACTCGGGTACGAGGGATCTCCGGTGGGCAGGAGGTGACGGCGGCGAGAACGGTGTAAGTAACCCCCTTCCTGAACACTCAGTCACTCGGTGGGAGGACCAGGTGATGTTTTGGGCTTGGAGTGTGTTACGCGTTTGTGCTTTTGCGTGTGTGTGTCTCTCTCTTGTGATGGCACGTAGGTCATTGACGAACCCCCTTGAGAGAGAGAGAGAGAGAGTTACAGTTACCATCCTTCATGAAATCGCTATTTGCCAAAGACCATCCAAGTGACATTTAGTCGTACATCAGAGGAGTTGAAAAACTCTCCCACGAGCAGAGTGGAAGACTGACTTGACCACCCCCTCTCCCTCTCTCTCTCCCTCCCTCCCTCCCAGCGACTACTGAATAAAGAATCCAACAACTGTTTACCTTTTCTCCGACTTGTGTGTGTGTGTGGGAGGCGAGTCTGGGATCAGAGAGGGCCCGTTTACCCACGGCTTTATGCAAATTAGATGAATTTAAATGTCTGGTGAAAGAGACGCGAAGCGTAGGTTAAAAAAGATCGTCGGAACTGTTACTGTGGTGAGTCTCGTAGCTGGGTTCTGGGTCACCTGGCTACGGTATATTGTACTGCTTCCTTCTATACGGTGTGGTCTCTGTCTGCGTGTCAGTCTTTCTTTTCCTCCTCCTCCTCCTCTTCTTCTTCTTCTTTCTTCTCCTCCTCCTCCTCCTCCTCATCTTCTTCTTCTTCCTCCTCTTTTTCATCATGTTTTTCTTTCTCTTCTTCTTCTTCTTCTTCTTCTTCTTCCTCTTCCTCCTCCTACTTATTGTGTTTCATCATCTTTTTCTTCGTCCTCCTCCCACTCTTTTTCTTCTCTCTCTCTATCTATCTCTATCTCTCTCTCTCTCTCTATCTCTTTCTCTCTATCTATCTATCTATCTATCTATCTCTCTATCTATCTCTCTATCTATATATATATATATATATATATATATATATATATATCCAAGGGTGTGTGTTTTAAAGAGGCAACAATCAGGGAAGGCAGCAGTCTAGCAGCGGCTAAGTAGCCCACTGCCAGCTGTTAACTACTCATCACCAGCGAATTAGATCACTTAATTGGATCACCAAGTATGTTCTCGAAGAGTCCCGCGCCTGTATCCTCCGACCTGTGTGGGAGGGTTTGTTTCTGTCTACCTTTGTGGGTTTGTGTGGTTGTGTGTCAGTGTGTGGGCTAGTGTGTTTGTCTACCTCTGTAGGCATGTGTATTTGTGTCTACCTTTGTGGGTTTGTGCGTTTGTGTCGACTTTTGAGGGTATGCGTGTTTGTGTTGACCTTTGTGGGTTTGTGTATCTGTCTCTACCTTTGTGGGTTTGTGTATTTGTGTCAACCTTTGTGGGTTTGTGCCTCCCTTTGTGACTTTGTATATTTTTATCTACCTTTGTGTTTGTTTGTTGTTTGTGTCTACCTTTATGGATTTGTGTATTTGTGTCGACCTTTGTAGGCTTCTGTGTTTGTGCTGCCTTTGTGGGTTTGTGTGTTTGTGTCTACCTTTGTGGATTTGTGTATTTGTGTCTACCTGTGTGAGTTTATGTTTTACCAAAATTTTTGGATTTTGTGTATTTGTATCTACCTCTCTTGGCCTGTATATTTATTTTGTATACCCGTTTGGGTTTGTGTATTTGTGTGTCGAGGAAGACCAGGAAGGGAGAACGGGTTTGTCGGTGATTTATGTTTGTCTGAATTATAATGTTTGTTTATGGGTGTTGAGAGCCACACACGTGTGTGTGAGTGTGACAGTTCAGTATGATGGGGGGGTAGAGGTTAACTGTATAGTCACAGTGGTGGCGATAAACAGTGGCGGTGAGAGTGAGACTTTTAATCAGTGGTGATTTAAGTAGTAGTATTCATAGTGGTAGTAAAGGTGGTGGTGACATGGGGTCAGGATAAGTGGAGGAAGGTGGAGGCTGTGTGTATGTGTGTGTGTGTGTGTTGGGCAGCGCTGGACGGGTCTCTGTGGTCTCTGATGAATCAAATAGTTTTGCTAGTCTCGGCGGGTTCCTGCACATTATTGTTCCTACCTATAGCTGGTTGGGGTCCGCTATGGCCTGGCCTTGTCTCACTGGGCTAGTGGCTGGGGTGGGTCTCGTGGGGCGTCCTAGGTCTTGTGGGTGTGAGGTGGACTGGGTGGATTGGCTGGGACGTAATAGACGTGAGGTTAGGGTGTGGTTGGCGTGAGGTGGGTGTTAGGTTAATTTGGGGTGTTGTGGATGTGAGAAATTGTTTTTTATTATTATTGTAGTCGACATGGCGCGCGCTGAAGCACGCCAAAAGCAAAGCGCTGTCGGTTGAAAAGATAATATGGTGAGGATTGTAGTGAAGATAAGGGGGTTTACCATTCTTAGCCCCGTGGGTGTTTGTAGACTCGCCTTTTGTTGATGAAAAGGGTATAGGAAGAGAGAGAAATAGGAGAAAAAGGAGAAGAATTCTAGAGCTTCACAACGCGAGAGGAAAGGGAGACGTGACAACGGCCAATCCTCGTGAGGCTGATTCTTACACGGAAACTGTGGGAAGAGCCAGCCAGTCTATTGCTGCTGGTCCGTCCGAGTGTTTGGAGCTGGGACACACGCAGACAGCTCACGAGAGCGGAGGCCGATCTGATACCTGTAGAACAGAGGAAGGGAAGCAACATCACGGCGAACGGGAAAGGTTGGGTGAGTGGATGTGATAGCAGGGGAGTTAATGATGCAGAGGTCTTTTGAATTTACTCTGGGTGAAAAAGTGGTAGAAGTAGAGCCATCCGACGCAAGCATTGTTGCTACTCTTAGACTATAACCCTAGTTTGTTGTAAGCAGATTTTGCATTACTGATTTTTCTAAGGTTTCCAGGATAGTAGAGGTGAGGGTTATGCCCAACATGTTAATGTTGATTGCATGGTTGAATTGTAGTGTTTTAAGATTTGAAGGAAACGTGTAAGACTAGTTGAGATACATCGGTTTTGAACATGACCGGGTCACAGTTCTCCACATACCGCGACGCTGCAGAGGTCAGTTAAATATTAGAATGTAATCCGAGTTGGACATAGTTTTGGTTTAGGATAAGACTGGCGGTTGATGTGGGTGTATGTAGGTTTTAATACGGTAAAGGTTTTGGATTGACGTGGACCATGTCTTGCTCAAGGTGTTAAAGACCCCCCCCTCTCGCTCTCACTGGGAAAGTCTCTCTCTCTCTCTCTCTCTCTCTCTCTCTCTCTCTCTCTCTCTCTCTCTCTCTCTCTACCCTCATGACTACACCCGTTGCCCTACCTTCCATTTCCTTCCACCCCATTTCGTGCTGTCTTCACTATCCCTAACGAGAGATGCTCCTTCTATCCCCATCCGCTACACCGTCCGTCCGACAGCCCGGCCCTCCGTATCAGCCCCGATGACAGATAATACCTGTCACCCTCTTGCGTACGTACCCCCAGCTCTCCTCGCCGATACCGTCTATCCCGAGCCACGACACCTTCCCTACACCCTCACCCACCCACACACCCACACACCCTCATCCTGGGCCGGTTATAATGATTCACAGCATGCGATAAACTCACCGATAATCAAAGTCGAATATGAGATTCGATATCGCACATTCAACACTTTTGACGTGAAACCCGTTACGGACTCGTTGTGGAAATATTGCAAATGAAGATGTATTGATTGTGATATTCACGCTGGGGCTCTGTGTGTGTGTGTGTGTCTGTGTGTGTAGGGGAGGCGGGAGGAGGGTAAGGAGGTTGGGTCTCCACAAGGAATCGGAGTCAGCGCCGCCATCCAAGGCGGCTTAAGAGGATTTAACACTTCTTTTGTTTGAATCGCCGGCTCTCTTTTGTTGTGGGGATGTTTATTTTTTCTTTCCTCTCTCTCTCTCTCTCTCTCTCTCTCTCTCTCTCTCTCTCTCT
>JAYMFT010137388.1:0-12903 GCA_038088735.1 Panulirus argus
GATCAGATGAACCAAGTGGGGGCGAGATTGTGTGATTACAGCGAGATGGACTAGAAGTGAAAAACAAATCCAGAATACCGTGTCTGATAGAGACTCATTGGTTGATCCAACCAGTATATCATGCATGATAGACTCCACGGTTGACCCAGCCAATATACCGTACGTGATAGAAACTGCGCGGGTGATCCCTAGAGTATACCGTGCCTGAAAGAGACTCCACTGTTGACCCCGCCAGTATATCGTGCTTGATGGACACTCCACGGCTGATCCCGTCAGTATATCGTGCCTAATAGAAACTCCACAGTTGATCCCGCTTGTATACCGTGCCTTATAGAGACTCCACCGTTGATCCCAACAGTATACCATGCCTGATAGACACTTCACGGTTGATCTCACCATAATAACGGGCTGAGAGACGTTCCACGGTTGACTTCACCAATATACCGTGCCTGATAAAGACTTCACTTTTGACCCCACCAGTATACTTTGCTTGATACACACTTCAAGGTTCATCCCGCCAGTATACCATACCCGATAGAGTGTCCAAGGTTGATCCCACCAGTATACTGTGACTGATAAATTGTTCACGGTTGACCATTCCAATATACCTTTCCTGATAGACACTCCACTGTTGATCCCACCAGTGTTCCATGCCTAATAGAGACTACACTGTTGACCCCGACGGTACACCGTGCCTGATAGACACTCCACGGTTGATCCTTTAAGTAAACAGTGCCTAATAGAGACTCCATGGTTGACCCCGCCAGTGTACCGTGCCTGATAGAGACTCCAAGGTTGATCCCGCCAGTATACTGTTCCTGATATAGACTCCGTAGTTGATGCCGCTAGTAAATCGTGCCTAATAGGCACTCCACGTTGGATCCCGCCAGTATACCGTACCTGATAGACATTTCACGGGTGAATTTACCAATATGTATTACCTGATAGAGATTCCAAGATTGACCTCGCTAGTATACCATGCATGAAAGACTCCACGGTTGACCTCGACAGTATGCCGTGCCTAATAGACACTTCACTGTTGATCCCGCCAGTGTAACGGGACGAGAGACACTCTACGGTTGACCCCAGCAATATACCGTGCCTGATAAGAAATTCTCGGTTGATCCCACCAATATACCGTGCCTGATAAACACTTCACGGTTGACACCATCAATATACTATACCTGATAGAGACTCCACGGTTGACTCCGCCAGTACGAAGTACCTGATAGTCACTCCACTGTTGATCCCGCCAGTATACCGTGTCTGACAGAGACTCCATGGTTGATCCAACCAGTACACCATGCATGACAGACTCCACGGTTGACAACGCCAGTATACTGAACACGATAGAAATTCCTTGGGTGATCACGGCAGTATACCGTGCCTGATACAGACTCCATGGTTGTTCCCGCTAGTATACCGTGTCTTATAGAGACTCCACCGTTGTCCTCGACAGTATACCATGCCTTATAGACACTTCACGGTTGATCCCTCCAGAATAACTTGCTGAAAGACGCTCTACGGTTGACCCTACCAATATAACGTGTCTGATAAACATTCCATGGTTGAACTCATCAATATACCGTGCCTGATAGAGACTCCACGGTAGACAATGCCAGTAAAACGTGCCTGATAGACACTACGCGGTTGATCACGCCAGTATACCGTGCCTGTTAGAGACTCGGTGGTTGATCCCGACAGTATACTATGCATGATAGAGACTCCACGGTTGACCCCGCCAGTATGCCGTGCCTGATTGACACTCCATGGTTGAACTTACCAATATATGATACCAAGTAGTGACTCTACGGTCGAATTCGCCAGTATATCGCGCTTGATAGAGACTCCACGGTTGATCTCGCCAGTATACCGTGATTGATAAAGTCTATAATGTTGACCCCGACTGTATACAGTGCCTGAGAGACATTCCAAAGTTGATCCCGCTAGTATACCGAGTCTGATAGAGACTCTACGATTAACCCCGCCAGTATACCGTGCCTGATAGACACTTCACGGTTGATACCGCCAGTATATCGGGATGAGAGACACTCCACGGTTGACCTCAGCAATATACGGTGCCTGATCAAAAACTCACGGTTAACCCCACCAATATATCGTGCCTGATAAACATTCTACGGTTGACACCATTAATATACTGTGCTTGATAGAGACTCCACGGTTGATCCCGCCAGTATGAAGTGCCTGAGAGTCACTCCACGGTTGATCCCGCCTGTATACCGTGTCTGATGGAGACTCCATAGTTGATCTAACCAGTATACCATGCATGATAAACTACACGGTTGACCCCGCCAATATATTGAACATGATAGAAACTCCATTGGTGATCCCGCCAGTATACCATGCCTGCAAGAGACTCCACAGTTAACTACGCCAGCAGAACCTACCTGATAGACACTTCGCGGTTGATCCCGACGGTATACAGTGGCTTATAGAAAATTCCAGGCTGATTCCGCCAGTATAACGTGCTTGAGAGAGACTCTGCTATTGAAAACGCCAGTTTATCGTGGATGATAGACACTCCAACGTTGATCCCGCCAGTGTTCCGTGCCTGATAGAGACTCCACGGTTAATCAAGCCATTATACCGTGCCTGATAGAGACTCCACAGCTGATCCCTCTAGTATACTGTGCTTGATAGACACTTCACGGTTGATCCCCACAGTATAACGGGCTGAAAGACTCTCCACGGTTGACTCCACCAATATACCATGCCTGATGAACGCTCCACGGTTGACATATTCAATATTCCGTGCCTGATAGAGACTCCATGGTTGAGCCCGCCAGCATACCATGCCTGATAGACACTTCACGGTTGATCCCGCCAATACACCATGCCTGATTGACACTCCAAGGTTGATCCCGACAGTATTCCATCCATGATAGAGACTCCATGGTTGACCCCACCAGTATAACGTACCTGATTGACACTCCATGGTTGATCCCGCCAGTATACAGTGCCTGATAGAGACTACGCTGTTGACCACGCAACTACTCCGTGCCTGAGAGAGACTCCGCTGTTGACCCCGCCAGTATATCGTGCTTGATAGACACTCCAAGGTTAATCGCGCCAGCGTACCGTGCCTGTTAGATTCTCCATGGTTGACCCCACCAGTATACCGTGCCTGTTAGAGACTCCACGGTAAATTAAGCCATTATACCGTGCCTGATACACACTTCACGGTTGATCCCGCCAGTATAATGGGCTGAAAGACGCTCCACGGTTGACTCCACTAATATACCATGCCCGATAAACACTCCACGGTTGACCCCATCAATATACCGTGCCAGATAGAGACTCCACGATTGAACCCGCCAGCACGCCGTGCCTGAAAGACACTCCACAGTTGATCCCGCCAGTATACAGTGCCTGAGAGAGAGACTCCACTGTTGACTCCGCCGGTATATCGTGCTTCATAGACACCCCACAGTTGATCCCGCTAGTATACCGTGTCTGATAGAGACTTCATAGTTGATCCAACCAGTATACTATGCATGATACACTCCACGGTTCACTCCGCCATTATGCTGAACATGATAGAAACTCCATAAGTAATCCCGCCAGTATACTGTGCGTGAAAGAGACTCCACGGTTAACCCCGCAGGTATAACGTAACTGATGGGCACTTCTCGGTTAATCCTGATAGTATACGTGCCTGAAAGAGACTCCACTGTTGAACCCGCCAGAATGAAGTGCCTGATAGACACTCCAAAGTTGATCCCGCTAGTATACCGTGCCTGATAAACACTCCACGGTTGATCCCGCCAGTATATCTAGCCTGATAGAGACTCCAGTGTAGATCCCGCAGGTATACCGTGTCCGATAGAGACGCCACTGTTGAACCCGACGGTACACCATGCCTGATAGACACCCCAAGGTTGATCCCTTAAGTAAATCGTGCCTGACAGAGACTCCACGGTTGACCTAAGCTATATACCCTGCATGATAGAGAGTCCTATGCTGATCCCGCCAATACACAGTGCCTAATAGACATTCCACGGTTGATCCAACTAGTATTCCGTGCCTAATAGAGACTCCATAGTTGGTCCCGACAGTATTCCATGCATGATAGAGACTCCAAGGTTGACCCCGCCAGTATATCGTGCCTGATAGACACTCCACGGTTGATCCTACCAGTATTCCGTGCCTAATAGAGTTTCCATGATTGACCTAACTAATATACCCTACCTGGTAGAGAATCCACTACTGATCCCGCCAGAATACCGTGTCTGATAGAGACTCCACGGTTGACCCCGCCAGTATGCTGTGCCTGATAGACACCACGGTTGAACTCACCAATATATGGTACCTAATAGTGACTCGACGATTGACCACGCCAGTATACCGTACCTGAGAGAGACTCCACTGTTAGCCAAGCCAGTATACCGTTCCTAATAGAGACTGCACGGTTGATCTCGCCAGTATACCGTGATTGATAAAGTCTATGATATTGATCCCTCCAGTATACCGTGCCTGATAGACACTTCACATATAACGGGAAGCAAGACACTCCACGGATGACCCCAGCAATATACCGTGCCTGAGGGAGACTCCATGGTTAACCAAGCCAGTATACCATGCCTGATAGAGACTCCACAGTTGATCCCGCTAGTATACCGTGCCAGATAGAGACTCCACAGTTGACCCCGACAGTATATCGTGCCTGATACACACTTCACAGTTGATCCCGCCAGTACAACGGACTGAAAGACGCTCCACGGTTGGTTCCAGCAATATAACATGCCTAATAAGAAATTCACTGTTGACCCCACCATTATACCATGCCTGATAAACACTCCACCGTTGACACCATCAATGTACTATGCCTGATAGAAAGTCCACGGTTGACTCCGCCAGTATGAAGTGCCTGATAGTCACTCAACGGTTGATTCCGCCAGTATACCGTGTCTGATAGAGACTCCATGGAATATGGTGCTTGATAGAGACTCCATAATTGATCCCGTCAGTAAACCATGCTTGATAGAGACCCCACGATTAACTCGTCCAGTATAACGTGCCTGAGAGACACTCCACGGTTGACCTCGACAGTTCACCGTGCCTGATAGAGACTACGCGGTTGACCCCGCCAGTATACCGTGCTTGAGAGACACTCCACGGATGACCCCACCAATATACCGTGCCTGATTGAGACTCCACGGGTGAACGCGAAAGTATATCGTGAATGATAGAGAGTCCGCGGTTGATTCCGCCAGTATACCGTGTCTGATAGAAACTCATTGGTTGATCCCGTCAGTATACCATGCATGATAGAGACTTCACGGTTGACCCCGCCAGTATAACGTGCATGATAGACACTCTAAGGCCTGATAGAAACTCCAGAATTGCCCCGCCAGTTTCCCGTGCCTAATAGATATGTCATGGTTGATCCTGGCATTATAATGGGTGGATAAAGACTTAACTGTAAACTCCACCGATATACCGTGCCTGATAAACACTCCAATGTTGACCACATCAATATACTGTGCCTGATAGGGACAAAACTTTTGACCCCGCCAGTATATCGTGCCTTAGAGACACTCCAATGCTCATCCCGCCATTATACCATGCCTGATAGACAGTCCAAGGTTGATCCCGCCAGAGAAACGTGCTTGATAGATTCTTCACTGTTGACCCCACCAATATACACCTGCCTGATAGACACTCCCCGGTTGATCCCGCTAGTATACGGTGCCTAATAGAGACTCCACTGTTGACCTCGACGGTACACCGTGCCTGATAGACACTCCAAGGTAGATCCCGGTAATATAACGTGCCTGATAGAGACTGCATGGTTGATCCCGCCAGTACACCGTGCCTGATACAGACTCTACAGTTGATCTCATCAGTATACCGTACCTGGTAGACATTCCACGGGTGAAATCACTAATATGTGGTACCTGATAGAGACTCCACGGTTGATCCGGCCAGTATTCCATGCCTGATAGACACTTCACATATAACGGGATGCGAGACACTCCACGGTTGACCCCAGCAATATACCGTGCCTGAAAAAAAAAAAATTCACGATTGACCCCACCAATACACCGTGCCTGATAAACACTCCACGGTTGACATCATCAATATACTGTGCCTGATAGAGACTCCACTGTTGATCTCGCCAGTATACAGTGTCTGATAGAGACTCCATGATTGATCCAATCAGTATACCATGCATGATAGACTCCACGGTTGGCCCCGCCAGTATACCATTCCTGTTAGACTCCACGGTTGACCCGCCACTATTCCTTGCCTGAGAGAGACTCCACTGTTGACAACGCCAGTATACCGTGCCTGATAGACACTCCAAGGTTGATCCTGCCAGTGTACCGTGCCTAGTAGATTCTTTACGAGTGACTCCATCAATACACCGCGCCTGAGAGAGACTCCACGGTTAACCAAGCCAGTATTACGTGCCCGATAGACATTTCACAGTTGATCCCGCGAGTATACCGTGCCTAATAGAGACTCCACTGTTGACCCCGACGGTACACCGTGCCTGATAGACGCTCCAAGGTTGATCCCGGCAATATACCGTGCCTGATATTAGACTGCATTGTTGATCCCGCCACTACAGTTGATCTCAGCAGTATACCGTGCCTGACAGACATTCCACGGGGTGAACTCACCAATATGTGATACCTGATAGAGAATCCACAGTTGACCTTGCCAGTATACCGTGCCTGATAGACACTCCACAGTTGATCCCCCCAGTATTCCGTGCCTGATAGACACTCTACGGTTCATCCCGCCAGTATACCATGTATGATACAGACTCCACGGTTGACCCCGACAGTATACCGTGTCTGATAAACACTCGACGATTGAACTCACCAATATATGGTACCTAATACTGACTCCACGGATGACTTCGCCAGTATACCGTTCCTGTCAGAGACACCACGGTTAACCAAGCCAGTATACCGCCAGTATAAAGGGATGAGAGACACTACAAGGTTGACCCCACCAATATACCGTGCCTGCTAAAAAATTTACTGTTGACCCGACTAATATACCGTGCCTGAAAAACACCCCACGGTTAACACCATCAAAATACTGTGCCTCATAGAGACTCCACGGTTTACCCAGCCAGTATACCGTACATGATGCAAACTCCATGGGTGATACCGCCAGTATAACCTGCCTGAAAGAGACTCCATTGTTGACCTCGCCTGTATAAGGTGCCTAATAGAAACTCCACGGTTGATCCCGCCAGTATACCGTGCTTGAGAGAGACTCCTCTGTTGACAACGCCAGTATATCGCACATGATACACAATCCACGGTTGACTCCGCCAATATACCCGTCTGATAGACACTCTACGGTTGATCCCGCCAGTATACCGTGCCTAATAGAGACTAAACTGTTGACCGCGACGTTCACCGTCCCTGATAGACATTCCACGGTTGATCCCGCCAGTATACCATGCCTGATAGACATTCAACGGGTAAACTCACCAAAATATGGTACCTCATACAGAGTCCATGGTTGACATAGCCATATACCGTGCCTGACAGACACTCCACGGTTCATCCCGCAGGTATCCCGTGCCTGATGGAGACTCCGCTCTTGACCCCGACGGTACACCGTGATAGACACTCCACGGCTGATCCCTTAAGTAAACCGTGCCTGATAGAGATTTCAAGGTTGACCCCGCCAGTATACCGTGCCTGATAGAGACTCCTCGGTTGGCCTAACCAATATACCCTGCCTGATGCACACTTCACGGTTGCTCCCGCTAGTATACCGTGTTTGATAGAGACTCCACGGTTGACCTAACCAATATACCGTGCCTGATAGAGACTCCACTGTTGATCCCGCCAGAATACCGTGCCTGATAGACACTCCAAAGTGTATCCCGCAATATACCGTACTTGATAGAGACTCCAAGGCTGATCCCGCCATTATACCGTTCCTGATAGAGACTCCGGAGCTGATCCCGCCCGTATCCCGTGCCTGATAGACACTGCGCGGGTGAACTCACCAATATATGGTACCTCACAGAGATTGTACGGTAGACCTCCCTAGTATAACATGCCTGATAGACATACTGGAGAACTCACCAATATATGATACCTAACAGAGACACCACGGTTGACTTTGCCAATATTCCGGATTGATAGAGTTTTTACTGTTGAGCCCATATGTATACCGTGCCTGATAGACATTCCACAGTTGATCCACCTAGCATACCATGCCTGATAGAGACTCCAAGATTGACCTCACCAGTATACCGTGCCTGATAGATACTCCACTGTTGATCCCGCCAGCATAACGGGATGAGAGACACTCCCTGGTTGACCCTACCAATACACCCTGCCTGATACACAATTCACGTTTAACCCCATGAATATACCGTGTCTGATAGAGACTCGACGGTTGACCCCGCTAGTATATGGTTCTTGATAAAGACTCCATTATTGATCCCGCCATGCATGATAGAGACCCCACGATTAACCCCACCAGTATACTGTGCCTGAGAGACATCCACGGTTGACCCCGACATTTCACCGTGCCTGATAAACACTGCACGGTTGACCCCGCCAGTATACCGTGTTTGAGAGACACCCCCTGGTTGTCTCCACCATTATACCGTGCTTCATCTAGACTCTACGGGTGAACCCGCCAGTATACCGTGCGCCAATATACCGTGTCTGATAGAGACTCCACTTTTGACCTCACAAGTATACCGTGCATGATAGACAATCCCAGGTTGATCCCGCCGGTACACTCTGCCTGATAGACACTACAAGGTTGATCCCGCGAGAATACCGTGCCTGACAGGGAATCCATATTTGATCCCGCCAGTATACCATGTATGTTTGACACTCCGTGGTTGATCCCGCCAGTGTACGGTGCCTAATAGATACTCCACTGTTAACCCCGACTGTACGCCGTGCCTGATAGACACTCCAACGTTGATCCCTTAAGTATACCGAGACTAGTAGAGACCACTTTTAACCCCGCCAGTCTACCGTGCCTGATAGAAACTCAGCGGTTAAACCTGCCATAATACCGTGACAGATAGAGACTCCATGGTTGATCAGTCCAGCATACAATGCATGATAGAGACTCCAATGTTGACCACTCCAGTAAACCATGCCTTATAGACACTCCTCTGTTGATCTAGTGAGTATACCGTGCCTGACAGAAACTCTACTCTTAACCCCGCCGGAATGCCATGCATGACAGACACTCCACGGTTGATCCCGCCGGTATACCACGCATGATAGTGACTCTATAGTTGACCCCGCCAGTATGCCGTGCATGACAGGCAATCCACGGTTAAACCCAACAATATCCCGTGCCTTATAGAGACTCCACCGATGATCCCGACGGTACAGCGTGCCTGAAACACACTTCATAGTACATCCCGCTAGTATAACGGGCTGAGAGACAACCCACGGTTTCACCCAACCAAAATACCGTGCCTGATAAACACTCCACGGTTGACCCCATCAATACACCGTTCCTGATAAAGACTCCACGGTTGACATCGCCAATATACCGTGCCTGATAGACACTTCATGATTGATCCCACCAATATACTGTGCCTGATAGACACTTCATGATTGATCCCGCCAGTATACCGTGCCTGATAGACACTCCAAGGTTGATCCCGCCAGTATACATTGCACGATTGAGACTCTACGGTTGATTCCGCCAGTATACAATGACTGATAAACACTCCATGGTAGATCCCGCCAGTTTACGCAGACGGTACACCGTGCTTGTTAGACACTTCAAGGTTGATCAGTTAAGGAAACCGTGCCTGATACACACTCCACGGTTGACCTAACCAATATTCTCTGTCTGATAGAGACTCCATGTTTGATCCCACCAGTATACCATGCATGATAATGAGTCCACAGTTGACTCCGCCAGTATGCCGTGCATGATAGGCAATCACGGTTGAACCCGACAGTATCCTGTGCCTGACAAAGACTCCACTGTTGATCCCGACGGTACACCGTGCCTGATAGACACTCCAAGGTTGAACCTTTAAGTGTACCGTGTCTGATAGACACTCCACAGTTGACATAACCAATATACCCTGAGTGATAGGCACTCCATGGTTGTTCCCACCAGTATACCATGCCTAATAGACACTCCAAGGTTGATCCTTCAGTATACCGTGCCTTATAGAGACTCCATCGTTGACCCCGCCAGTATATCGTGTCTGATGGATACTTTATGGTTGACGCCGCCAACATACCTTGCCTGATAGAGACTCCACATTTGACCCCGCCAGTATACCGTGCCTGATAGACACGTCAAGGTTGATCCCGCCAGTATACCGTGTTGATAAACTCAGTGGTTGACTCCACCAGTATTCCGCGGCTGATAAACATTCCAATGTTGACCCCATAAATATACCGTGTCTGATAGAAACTCCACTTTTGACCCCACAAGTATACCGTGCATGATAGACGATCCCAGGTTGATCCCGCCGGTACACACTGCCTGATAGGCACTCCAAGGTTTATCCCGCCAGAATACCTTGCCTGATAGGGACTCCATATTTGATCCCGCCAGTATACCATGCATGACAGACACTCCATGGTTGATCCCGCCAGTATTCGGTGCCTAATAGAGACTCCACTGTTGACCCCGACTGTACACCGTGTCTGATAGACACTCCACCGTTGATCCCTTAAGTATACCGATACTAACAGAGACTCCACTTTTAACCCCACCAGTATACCGTGCCTGATAGAGACTCCACGGTGAACCCGCCATTATACCGTAACTGATAAAGACACCATGGTTAATCCCTCCAGTATACAATGCATAATACAGACTCCAAGGTTGATCACTAAAGTAAACCATACCATATAGACACTCCACGGTTGATCTAGTGAGTATACCGTGCCTGACAGAGATTCCACCCTTAACCCAGCCGGAATACCGTTCCTGATCGACACTCCACAGTTGATCCCGCTAGTATACTGTGCCTAATAGAGACTCTATGTTTGACCTAACTAATATACCCTGCCCGATAGAGACTCCATTGTTGTTCCCGCCATTATACCGTGCCTGATAGACACTTCATGATTGATCCCGCCAGTATACCGTGCCTGATAGAGACTCTAGAGTCGATCCCGCCAGTTTGCCTTGCCTGATAGAGACTCCAATTTTGACCGCGACGGTACACCGTACTTGATAGACACTCCAAGATTGATCATTTAAGGATACCAAACCAATATTATCTGTCTGATAGAGACTCCACCGTTGATTCCGCCAGTACAACGTGCTTGATATTAACTACTGTGCTGACCCCGCCAGTATAACGGGCATCATACACACTCCACGGCTGATTCCGCCAATATACCGTGCCCGATAGAGACTCCACATTTGACCCCGCCAGTATACCGTGCCTGATAGACACGTCAAGGTTGATCCCGCCAGTATACCGTGTTGACAGACTCAGTGGTTGACTCCACCAATATTCCGCGGCTCATAAACATTCCAATGTTGACCCCATAAATATACCGTGTCTGATAGAGACTCCACTTTTGACCCCACAAGTATACCGTGCATGATAGACAATCCCAGGTTAATCCCGCCGGTACACTCTGCCTGATAGGCACTCCAAGGTTTATCCCGCCAGAAAACCTTGCCTGATAGGGACTCCATATTTGATCCCGCCAGTATACCATGCATGATAGACACTCCATGGCTGATCCCGCCAGTGTACGGTGCCTAATAGAGACTCCACTGTTGACCCCGACTGTACACCGTGCCTGATAGACACTTCACCGATGATCCCTTAAGTATACCGACATTGAAAGAGACTCCACTTTTAACCCCGCCAGTATACCGTGCCTGATAGAGACTCCACGGCTGAACCCGCCATTAACTGACAGAGACTCCATGGTTGATCCCTCCAGTATACAATGCATGATAGAGACTCCAAGGTTGACCAACCCTATAAACCATGCTTTATAGACACTCCACTGTTGATCTAGTGAGTATACCGTGTCTAACAGAGACCACTCTTGACCCCGCCGGAATACCGTTCCTGATAGACACTCCACTGTTGATCTCGCCAGTGTACCGTGCCTGCTAGAGACTCCATGGTTGACCCGCCCGTATACCGTGACTGATAGACACTTCATAGTTTATTCCGTCAGTATAGTGGGATGAAATACACTCTACGGTTGACGACACTATTGTACCGTGACTAATAGACAATCCACAGTTGACTCCATCGATATACCGTGTCTAATAGAGACTCGACTTTTAACCCCGCAACCACACCGTTCCTGATAGACACTCCAAGTTTGATCCCGCCAGTATTCCAATCCTGATAGAGACTCCGTATTTGATCCTACCAGTATACCATGCAGGATAGTGACTCCACAGTTGACCCAGCCAGTATGCCGTGCATGATGAGCAATCCACGGTTGAACCCGACAGTATACCGTGTCTGATAGAGACTCCACGGTTGACCTAACCAATATACCCTGAGTGATAGACACTCCACGGTTGTTCCAGCCAGTATACCATGCCTAATGGACACTCCAAGGTTGATCCCGCCAGTATACCGTGCCTTATAGAGACTCCATCGCTGACTTCGCCAGTATACCGTGTCTGATAGACACTTTACATTGAACGAGAGACTAAGTAAGTACTCAGATGCTATGAACATTATTAATGAAATGCAAGCTGGATTCAGACATGGCTATTGTACCTTAGATCACATATTCTTACTTAAATGTGTAATTGACCTGTTCAACTGGAGAAAAAAGAGACTTTTTGTTTGTTTGTTGACTATAGAAAGGCCTTTGATATGGTGTGGCGTGTAGGATTATGGCATAAGTTGGTGAAAGAAAATGTGAATGGTAAAATTCTTAATGTAATCAGGAATATGTACAGAAACGT
>JAYMFT010137399.1:0-12903 GCA_038088735.1 Panulirus argus
TCTCATGTCTTTCCCAATAACTATGACCTGGCTTATTTCAAGAGACATGTTTTTCACTTTCTCAAAAATTTGTAAATTCTTTCCCTGTCTGTTTTTCCCCCTTTCTCAATTCTTTCTATATTTCAATTAGGCCCCGGCCTTGATGTGGACTTTTGTCCGTGACTGGAGCCTTCAATATAAAAAATAAAAATTAAGACAGATTCAATGACGTTTAGTGTTACCCTATTCTCTCAACTTAGCTAATGTAAGACAGGTACTAAAAAACAGTAAGACTTTAATAAACAGTTGGTCAAATCATCCAACAATTGGGAGTGTTTATGCCGTCAAATGCATGGCATGTAAAGATGTATACATTTGTCAGACCGGAAAAAATGTAACTGAGAGTTGCTACTAACGCAGCACTCATTACGAAGGGATGACCACAGAAGTGCGATTGCTAAACACTGTCATGAAAACAATCATCCTGTCGACCTACAAAATCTAGTTATTTTATATCCCACTGCTGATTATGCTACCCGTAACGATACTGAATCTGTCTTAATTGCTAATACCAAGATTTATGATTTGTCCCTAGGTAACGTTAAAGACCATCCTATTACCAACAAAATCACTATGAAA
Organism: Panulirus argus; assembly: GCA_038088735.1. NCBI lineage: Eukaryota > Metazoa > Arthropoda > Malacostraca > Decapoda > Palinuridae > Panulirus > Panulirus argus. The sequence goes on from JAYMFT010137399.1 coordinate 619, forward strand.
GGATAATATATAGGGATGGAGACATGTTCAAGTTTAACATATACAGAAAATCTGTTAATGTATGCTCAAATATCCATTATTAATCAGCTCAACAAGACAGTTAAATTACCATTATTCCAGTACATGTTCCTTAAGGAAGTACGTATATGCAGTCCATAGTTTATTGATGATGAGTTTGAGAAGATTTGATCCATTCTAAAGTACCGTAAAATTTTCACTGATAAATCCCTTGACACCAAGACCTTTTAGTAATACTTTTAGATTGCTTCCCATGTTGCCTAAATCCTTTAATGTAAATGTTGCCTTTAGCATCAACAATACTATAAAGAATATCTTAATCAGGATCTCACCTGAAAAATCTGCAGGATGTGTTTACAGAGTACCATGTAAAAACTGTGATATGTTTTATGTTGGGAAGATTGATAAGGATCCTTCTCTAAGACTTAAGCAACATAGATATCGTGTAACAACAGGGCAGGAATCAAATTCCTTGTTTAATCATGTTAAAGATTATGAACATTGTATTGACTGGAGTAATGCCGTCTCAGTTATTAACTCTAACTCCTTTATCAAGAAATAGATCATTGAATCTTCTATTCTTAAATACAAGAAAATTTTATAATTTATATTAGTAAGGGTCTACACAAATTGGATTGCTATATTGTAGGAAAAATTTGTAAACAGTTATCATTCTAGTATACATAATTGATTTTATGATACGCTTGTTTCCGAATTGAGCGTACCCGACCTCCATTCGGATAGCCAATGTTTATCAAAATGGCAACCTAGCTGTGTCTCTGCCGTGTATGCCAACAGACTGTTATATTTCTCTCTCTTGCATATCCCCTGATGATGTGATCATTACTCGAAAGTGCACTTGGAAACTTATCGTGTCTCAGTTCCCCGTGGATCAGAAGGAATTTACTAGATATGCTCGCTCAATTGTGATCTTTTCCAAACATGGATACCATACGGTTTTTCTACTACTTGTCTACAAGATGACTTAGACTTTCCCCAAGATCTATCCTACCTCAACTATTATTGCAATTGTCTGGTCGACCATTCAACTTTTTTGAAAATATTATTTTGAAAGAGCACATTGAACTAAAGAATATTGAAATGGATGAGGCCTTTCGCATTTCAAAAGAGAAGAAACGTGCCTTTCAAATGGCTATACCCAGACATTGGAAGAACTATATGTTGGGTTACTGTTATAATAGAATAAAAAGTGAAAGAATTTGACTTCAAAGGAACCTAAACTATAAGTTAGACCATCTCATCGAAAAAAGTTACTGGAGTAAAAACACAAACCCTTCCTTTGTGATAAACCTGTCCAATAAAAAAACTGGACAAGTATTCTTTATGAGGCTTAGGCTATGGATAGATTTTTGTGTGCTCTAACAAGGAAGCCAATAGTGTGGATATCACAAAGTCCTTCTGTAACTTAGAAAAGTACAGTAAATCATCTAATGATGGTATTAACATCCGCAAAGGCTTAGTATATATGCCACTTTGTCAAAACCAGTGGATCCTAATTTTCCTAAAAGATTTATAAGAGTTATTAACAATTAGAAAGATATAACAATATGCATATTACTAAGGCAGATAAGGCTAACACAGCTCTGATTATAAACAAGAGAAAATATTTATCCAAAATGAATAATCTATTAAGTGAAGATACAACACGCATTAAACTCAGTAAGAATTCCCTTGTAGCATTTAATTCTCATTTTAATATAGAACTGAAGAGGTTATTGAAAGGAAATGATTCTCTGATCAAAAGTTTTTCATCTTTATCCCGTTCATTGCCATATATGTATGGACTAATAAAAAAACATAAGGAAAATCATCCAGCAAGAACCATAGTGAGTTCAGTGGGTTCCATCACATATAAACTGTCGAAGGGGTTAATTTCTCTACTAAGCCCATTAGTGGGTAAGATAACAAACTCTATTATCATAAACAATGTAGATTTAACTAAGGAACTTAAGGATGACAATGTTGATTTTGATTTCAAACTGGTTAGTTTTGATGTTATATCTCTATTCACAAAAGTTCCAGTGATGACCGCTTAGAATATTTAGCTAATGTTTTGAATAAAAATCATTTACCTGTTTCAAAGTTTATAATAAATAAATTGATATAATTGTGTATAAAAGACTGTGTATTTCAGTTTAATGGAGAACATTATGCTCAGAAATTTGTTATGGCAATTTGTTTCACAAGTATTAAGAATATTTACACGGAGTTTTTCTTAAAGTAAATTTCTAAACGATATCACCCTCTAATGCAATTTGGTATAGGTATGTAGATGATGTTCTTTGTGTTTGGCCAACAATTGAAAATTTACAATCATTTCCTCCTGTACTTAACTATTTTATACCTTCCATCAACTTTACTGTAGAAATTGAAAATAATGGCATGTTACCATTTCTAGATTGCATGATCCATAGCGATGGAAACATGTTGAAGTTTAGCATGTACAGAAAACCTACCAATGTATGCTCATATATCCATTATTACCCAGCTCAATATGACAGAGATAAATTACCGTCATTCCAGCCCGTGTGTCTTAGGACATTACGTTTATGCAGTCCAGAGTATATTGATGATTTTGAGAAGATACATTCTATTGGATTCAATTTCATGTATCCTAGATCTTTCATTGATATATCCCTTAAGTTGGCAAAGAAATTATTTTATACAATTAAACCCAAACCTCTCCTTGACATGAAGTACCTTTTAGTTCTCCCTTTTAGTAATAATTCTAGATTGCTTCCCATGTTGCCTAAATCCTTTAATGTAAATGTTACCTTCAGCATCAACAATACTATAAAGAATATCTTTATCAGGAACTCACCTGAAAGTTCTGCAAGATGCGTTTACAGAAAACCATGTAAGAGCTGTGATATGTTTTATGTTGGGCAGAATGATAAGGATCTTTCTGTTAGACATATGCAACATAAATATAGTATAACAACAGGACAAGAATCAAAAGCCATTTCTAATCATGTTAAAAACTATGATCATTGTATTGGCTGGAGTAATGCCATCTCAGTTATGAATTCTAACTCCTGTATCACAAGAAAAATCATTGAATCTCCTATCATTAGATACACAAAAAATTGTAACATTAACACTAATGAAGGTCTATACAAATTGGATAGCTTTATTGTAGGTAAAATTTATAAACAGTTATCTTTTTTGTCCATATAATTGATATTATGATGCGCTTGTTTCCTACTTGAACGCACCCGACCTCCATTGCGATAACCAATGTTTATCAAAATGGTATCCTAGCTACGTTTCTGCAGTGTATGCCAATTGACTGTTATATTTCTCTCTCTTGCATATCCCCTGATGATCTGATCATTACACGAAAGTGCACTTGGAAACTTATCGTGTTTCAATTCCCTCTGGATCAGAAGGAATTTACTAAACATACGCGCTCAATTGTGATCTTTTCCAAACATGGATACCATACGGTTCTTCTACTACTTTTCTACAAGATGTTCTGGACTTTCCCCATCCGTTACTGCTTTCTCAAAATCGTTAATCAAGACCCATAAATTGAAGTTATAATTTGGGTTCCTTAAAAGATACCTTGATGAACAAGTGATGCCAGGATCAATCCTATCTCAACTATTATTGCAGTTGTCTGGTCGACCATTAAACGTTTTTGAAAATATTATTCTGAAAAAGCACATTGAACTAAAGAATATTGAAATGGCTGAGGCCTTTCGCATTTCAAAAGGGAAGAAACATGCCCTTCAAATGGCTATACCCAGACACTGGAAAAACTATATGTTGGGTTACTGCTATAATAGATTAAAAAGTGAAAGAATTTGACTTCAAAGGAACCTAAACTATAAGTTAGACCATCTCACCGAAAACAGTGATTGGAGTAAAAATACAAACCCTTCCTTTGTGATAAACCTGTCCAGTGAAAAAACTGGACAAGGATTCTTTATGAGGATTAGGCTATGGATAGATTTTTGTGTGCTCTAACAAGGAAGCCAACAGTGTCGATATCACAAAGTCCTTCTGGACTTAGAAAAGTACAGTATATCATCTAATGATGGTTTTAACATCCGCAAAGGATTAGTCTATGCCACTTTGTCAAAACCAGTGGATCCTAATTTCTCTAAAATGTTTATAAGAGCTATGAACAATTTCAAAGAGATTATAATATGCATATTATTGAAGCAGATAAGGCTAACACCGTTGTGATTACGAATAAAAGTAATCAATATCCAAATAAATAATCTATTAAGTGAGGATACAACAGACATAAAACTCAGCAAGAATCCGCTAGTAGCAGTTAATTCTCATTTTATGAAAGAACTGAAGAGGTGATTGTAAGGTGAAAATTCTCTGATTATAGGTTTTTCATCTCTATCCCCTTCATTGCCATATATGTATGGATTTATCAAAACACATAAATAAGATTGTTCAGCAAGACCCATGGTGAGTTCAGTGGGTTCCATCACATATAAACGGTCAAAGGGGTTAGTTTCTCTACTAAGCCCATTTGTGGATAAGATAACAAATTCTAATATCTTGAACAATGTACATTTAGTTAACAAACTTAATGATGGCAATGTTGATTTTAATTTCGAATTAGTTAACTTTGATGTTTCATCTCTGTTCACAAAATTTCCATTTGATGACCTCTTAGAATATTTAGATGATGTTTTGGAAAAAAAAATAACTTTACCTGTTTCAGAGTCTGTTATTAATGAACTGATAAAATTGTGTATCAAAGACTGTGTATTTCAGTTTAATGGAGAATATTATGCTGAGAAATTTGGTATGGCAATGGGTAACACTCTTTCACCAGTTTTAAGTGATATTTACACGGAATTTTTTGAATGTAAGTTACTAAAGGATACCTTACCCTCTAATGCAATTTGGTTTGGTATGCAGATGGTCTTTGTGTTTGGCCAACAAATGAAAATTTATAAACATTCCTTCCTATACTTAAGAATTTAGCACCTTCCATCAACTTTACTGTTGAAATTGAAAATAATGGCATCTTACCATTTTAAGATTGCATGATCCATAGGGATGGAAACATATATAAGTTTAGTACATCTAGAAAACCTACCAATGTATGCTCATATATGTATTATTACTCAGCTCAACAGGACAGAGTTAGATTATCGTCATTCCAGCCCGTGAGTCTTAGGACATTAAGTTTATGCAGTCCAGAGTTTATTGATGGTGATTTTAAGAAGATATATTCTGATAGATCTAATTTAAAGTATTTTACATTTTTTATTGATGAATCCCTTAAGATGGCAAAGAAATAATTTTATACAGTTAAACCCAAACCTCCTTGTGACACCAGGAACCTTTTAGTTCTCCCTTTTAGTAATGCTTTTAGATTGCTTCCCATGTTGCTTAAATCCTTTGATGTAAATGCTGCCTTCAGCAACAGCAATTCTATAAAGAATATCTTAATCAGGATCTCACCTGAAAGTTCTGCAGGATGTGTTTACAGAGTACCATGTAAAACAGTCATATGTTTTATGTTGAACAGACTGGTAAGGATCTTTCTGTCAGACTTAATGAACATAGAATAGTATAAGAACAGAACAATTATCAAATGCTTTGTTTAGTCATGTTAAAGATTATGATCATTGTATTTACTGGAGCAATGCCATTTCTTGACTTGACTTGTGGCTGAAGTGATGATGGAGATTTCTTCTGTCTTGGCATTGATTGGAGGGTCGGGTATGGGGGATGGAAGAGATTGGGAGGGTTTTGGAGGGAGTGGGGATGGGGGGTTGTCTGGGGAGAAGAATAGTAGGAAATGGGAAGTATAGAAAAAGTATAAATATAATCTCATTTATTAACTCTAACTCCTTTATCACAAGAAATATCACTGAATCTTCTATATCTAAATACAAAGAATCATAACATTAATATTAGTGAAGGTCTATATAAACTGGATAGTTTTATATTACGTAAAATTTGTAAACAGTCTTTTTCTTTTCCTCATGATATATCTTATGATACGCTTGTTGCCAGACGTATAGCTTGTATACCAACTGACTGTAATATTTCTCTCTCTTGTATCTTCACTGATGATATGATCGTTATACGAAAGTGCACTTGGGGACTTATGTTTCATTTCTCCGTGGATCAGAAGGAATTTATTAGATCGCGCGCTCAGTTGAGATCTTTTCCAAACATAGATATCACATGGTTCTTTTCTTACTTTTCTAGAAGCTGTCCTGGACTTTCCCCCTTCGTTACTGCTTTCTCCAAATTGTTAATCAAGGCCCATAAACTGAAGTTGCGATTTGGATTCCTTAAGAGATGCCTTGATGAACAAGTGATGCCAAGATCTATCCTAACCCAACGAATGTTCTATTTGTCTGATTGACCATTGATGATTTTTAAAATATCATTCTGAAAAACACATTGAACTAAAGAAGATTAAAATGGATGAGGCCGTTCACATTTCAAAAGAGAAGAAACACGCCTTTCGAATGGCTATACCGAGACAATGGAAGAACTATATATTGGACTACTGCCATAATAGATTAAGAAGTGAAAAGAATAGACTTCAAAGGAACCTGAACTGAAAGTTAGACCATCATTACCTTTCAATAACCTTTTCATTGAAATGAGAATTAACTGCTACTAGGGGATTCTTACTGAGTTGATTATATATTGTTTCTTCACTTAATGGATAATTCATTTTGGATAGATAATTACTTTTTTCATAATCACAACTGTGTTAGCCTTTTCTGCGTTAGTAATATGCATATCATTATCATTTTTTAAATTGTTGATAGCTCTTATAAGCCTTTTAGGGAAATTAGAATCCATTGGTTTTGACAAACTGGCATATACTACGCCCTTACATATGTTCATATTATTAGATAATCTCTATACTTTTCTAAATTACAGAAGGACTTTGTGATATCTCCACATTTGGCCTCCTTGTTAGAGCACACAAAACTTAATCCATGACCTGGACAACACAAATAATCCTTGTCCATTTGTTTATTGGACAAGTTTATCACAAACGAAGGGTTTGTGTTCTTATTGCCATATATGTATGGACTTATCAAAACACATAAACAAAATTTTCCAGCAAGACCCATGTTGAATTCAGTAGGCTCCATCACATATGAACCGTCAAAGTGGTTAGTTTCTTTACTAAGCCCATATGTGAAATTCTAATATCTTGAACAATGTAGATTTAGTTAACAAACTTAATGATAGCAATGTTGATTTTGATTTCAAACTGCATACTTTTGATGTTACATCTCTATTCACAAAAGTTCCAGTTGATGACCTCTTAGAATTTTTAGCTGCTGTTTTGGATAAAATTCATTTATCTTTTTCAAAGTCTGTTATTAGTGAATTGATAAAATTGTGTATAAAAGACTATTTCAGTTTACTGGAGAATATAATGATCAGACATTTGATATGTCAATGGGTAACCCTCCTTCACCAGTATAAAGTAAGCTTTATATAGAAGTTTTTGAAAATAAGTTACGAAAGGATATCTTACCCTCTAATGCAATTTGGTTTAGGTATGTAGATGTCCTTTGTGTTTGGCCAACAAAGGAAAATTTACACACATTCCTTCCTTTACTTAATAATTTAGTACCTTCCATCAACTTTACTGTAGAAATTGAAAATAATGTTATGTTACCGTTTTTACATTGCATGATCCATAAGGATGGACACATGTTTAAGTTTAACACATACAGAAGACCTACCAATGTATGCTCATATATATATTATTACTTAGCTCAACGTGACAGAGTTAGATCATTATCATTGCAATCCGTCTTCCTTAGAGCATTACGTATATGCAGTCCAAAGTTTATTGATGAGATTGAGAAGATATATTCTATTGGATCCAATTTAAAGCATCCTAGATCTTTCATTGATAAATCCTTTAAGTTGGCAAAGAAATCATGTCATACAGTTGAACCTAAACCTCCTCTTGACACCAAGAACCTTTTAGTTCTCCCTTTTAGTAATGCTTTTAGATTGTTTCCCATGTTGCTTAAATCCTTTAAAGTGAATGTTACTTTCAGCATCAACAATACTATAAAGAATATCTTAATCAGGAACTCACCTGAAAGTTTTGCAGGATGTGTTTACAAAGTACTATGTAAAAACTGTGATATGTTTTATGTTGGGCAGACTGGTAAGGATCTTTCTGTTAGATATAAGCAACATAAATGTAGTATAACAACAGGACAAGAATCAAAAGCCATTTTTAATCATGTTAAAATCTATGATCATTGTATTGACTGGAGTAATGCCATCTCAGTTATAAGTCTAACTCCTTTTACACGAGAAATATAAATGAATCTTCTATTATTAGACACACAAAGAATTGTAACTTTAACACTAAAAAAGATCTATACGAATTGGATAGCTTTATTGTAGGTAATCTTTGTAAATAGCTCTCTTTCATGCCCACATAATAAATTTTATGATACGCTTGTTGCCAGACTTGAACGCACTCGACCTCCAATCGTGTGGCCACTGTTTATCAAAATGGCGTCCAGGCTACGTCTCTGCCGTGTATACCAGCAGACTGTTATATTTCTCTCTCTTGTATCTCCCCTGATGATGTGATCAATACACGAAAGTGCACTTGGAAACTTACCGTGTTTCATTTCCCCGTGGATTAGAAGGAATTTGCTAGATCACGCACTCAACTGTTATTTTCCCAAACATGGATACCATACGGTTCTTCTACTACTTTTCTACAAGATGTCCTGGACTTTCCCCCTTCGTTACTTTCTCGAAATTGTTAACCAAGGCCCATAAACTGAAGTTACGATTTGGATTCCTGAAGAGATGCCTTGATGAACAAGCGATGCCAAGATCTATCCTAACCCAACGAATGTTCCAACTGTCTGGTCGACCAATGACTATTTTTGAAATAGCATTTTGAAAAAACACATTGAACTAAAGAAGACTGAAATGGATGAGGCCTTTCACATTTCAAAAGAGAAGAAACGTGCCTTTCCAATGGCTATACCGACTCAATGGAAGAATTGTATGTTGAGAATTAACTGCTACTAGGGAATGCTACTGAGTCTGATATATGATTTTGGATAGATAATTACTTTTACTCATAATCACAACTGTGTTAGCTTTACCTGCCTTTGTAATATGTATATTATCATCTTCTTTCAAATTGTTAACAGCTCTTATATACCTTTTAGGGGAATTAGAATCAACTGGTCTTGACAAACTGGCATATACTAAGCTTTTACAGATGTTCGTAACATCATTAGATAATTTACTGTACTTTTCTAAATTACAGAAGAACTTTGTGATATATCCACATTTGGGCTTCTTGCTAGAGCACACAAATCTTAATCCTTGACTTGGGCCACACAAAGAATCCTTATCCAGTTGTTTTTTGAACAGGCTTATCACAAACGAAGGGTTTGTGTTCTAAATGCCTTATATGTATGGACTTATCAAAACACATAAACAAAATTTTCCAGCAAGACCCAAATTGAGTTCAGTGGGCTCCATAACATATAAACTGTCAAAATGGTTAGTTTCTTTACTTGAACTGACCATCCTACACCCACGACACCTTTTAATGACCATCATACACCCACTACTCCTTCTTCTGACCATCCTACACCCAAGAAACCTTGTACTAACCATCCTACACCCATTACATCTTGTACTGACCATCCTACACAAATGACCATTTTAAACCCACTACGCTTTGTACTGATCATCCTATACCCACTACGCCTTGTACTGACCATCCTACACTCACTACACCTTGAAATGACAATCCTACTCCCATTACACATTGTACTGACCTGACCATCATACAACCGCTACAACTTTTACTGACTATCGTACACCGACTACACCTTGTACTAACCATCAACACCCACTACGTCTTTTACTGACCAAAATACACCCACGACGCCTTGTAGTAATCATCTTACACCCACAACGCTTTGTACTGATCATTCCAAATCCACTACACCTTGAACTGACTATCCTACACCCATTACACTTTGAACAGACCTTCTTACACCTACTACACCTTGTACTGACCATTCAATACCCACTACACCTTGAACTGACCATTCTACACCCACGACACCTTGTACTAACCATCCTACACCCACTAAACCTTGTACTGTCTATCCTACACCCACTACACCTCGAAATGACCATCCTACACCCACTACACCTTTTAATGATCATCATACACCCTCACAAGCCTTGTATTGACCATCCTACACCCACGACACCTTGTACTAACCACCCTATATCCACTAAACCTTGTACTGACCATCCTGCACCCAGTACGCCTTGTCCTGACCATCCTACACCACTACACCTTATACTGACAATCCTACACCCACGAAGCCTTGTACTGACCTTTCTACTCCGACTACACCTTCAACTGACTATCCTATACCCACTTCACATTTTACCGACCATGATACACCCACGACGTCTTCTACTGACCATCCTACACCCACTGCGCCTTGTACTGATCATCCGACACCCATTACACCTTGTACTGACCATCCTACACTCATTACGCCTTGTACTGAACATCCTACACCCACTACGCTTTGTACTGACCATTTACCTACTATATCTGTTACTGACCATTCTACACCCACTACACCTTGAACTGATCATTTTACACAAAGTACACCTTGTACTGACCATCCTACACCCACTGCACCTTGTACTGATCATCTTACACCCACCACGCCTTGTACTGACCATCCTACACCCACAACGCTTTGTACTGACAATCTTTCACCCACTAGGCCTTGCACTGACAATCCGACACCCACTACATCTTGAACTGACCATTTTACACCCACTACACCCTGTACTGACCATCCTACACCCGCTAAATCTTGTACTGACCATCGTACACCCATTACACCTTGTACTGACAATCCTACACTCACTGCGCCTTGTACTGACAATCCTACACTCACTACGCCTTGTACTGACAATCCTACACCCACTACACCTTGAACTGACCATTCTACACCCACTACGCCTTGTACTGATCATCTTACACCCACTACGCTTTGTACTGACCATCCTACACCCTCTACGCTTTGTACTGACCATCCTACATCCACTACACCTTGTACTGACCATCCTACATCCATTACACCTTGTAATGACCAGTCTACACAAATTACGCCTTGTACTGACAATCGTGGGATCGTGGTAGAATTGACTAATGGGGACACTTGTATAATACGGTGAAAATGGAAATCAAGTAAACAAAGAAAACGACAGCACAGAAAATAGAGCAACACTCTACAAACTCAACCAGATTTGCAAAAGACTTAAAATCTGTTTTATGTTGCCTGAAAAAGAAACTAAATATCCAGTGTTTAAAGCAATTTAGGTGAACACCAAATATGTCAAGAGATAAAGTCCCACTTTACAAACATTTGCACATTTTTCCCGCACATACACATGAGTCAGTTACCAAGCTTCTTACCGGCCTATGCAGCACCATCCATAGACAGACTAGATGTTTATCGTGCACTATTGTCATTAAATCTAGGGAAGGCGTCACCCCCTGACTCTTTTCCCAAATACCTTCTCAAGGAGTTTACTTACGAGATCAGCGAACCATTGACGCGTACATTTAATGATTGCTTGATGTACAGTTGTTTCCCCACAATTTGGAAATGTGCCACAATTACTCCACTACCCAAAAAGTCTATTACAACACAACTGTCTGACCTACGCCCACTCTCACTCACCCCTGACCTAAGACAAATTTTGGAAGGCTTCGTTGCACAAATGATTCTTTACGACATCAGAGGCAACCTGGACCCATACCAGTACGGCAATCTGAAGGGTCACTCCACCTCCCATTACCTTCTTTGCTTGCATAACAACATCTTGAGGGGGTTGGATGCTCCCAAGAAAATAGCCTCTGTAGTATTAACTGACTTTCAAAAGGCTTTCGACCGTATCGATGACACGGTTGCTGTCACAGAACTCTATTTGTTGGGATGTCGCCCATCCTTATTTACTTTTATCAATTTTTTGTCAGACCGCAAGCACCGTGTCCGCTATGGAGAATTTTTATCAAATTGGGATGAAATTACATCAGGGGTCCCCCAAGGAACAAAATTGGGACCAATCGTCTTTCTGGCAGTCATAAACAGCATATGCCGCAATTCTCCTTTGCATTTCAAATATATGGATGATATGACACTTGCCGAAATTATTGATGTAAATGATAGAATGGATGTCACTATGCAA
>JAYMFT010137410.1:0-12903 GCA_038088735.1 Panulirus argus
AAGATGTTTTGGAAGGAGGTAAATAATGTGTGTAAGACAAGAGAACAAATGGGAACATTGGTGAAGGGGGCAAGGGGTGAAAGTGATAAGAGGTAGTGATGGAGTGAGTATTTTGAAGGATTGTTGAATGTGTTTGATGAAAGAGTGCCAGATGTAGGGTGTACTGGTCAGGATGGTGTGTTAAGTGAGAGAGTCAGGGAGAGTGGTTTGGTGGAGAGGAGTAGGTAGTGAAAGCCTTGCGGAAGGTGAAATCCGGCAAGGCGGTAGGATTGGATGATATTACAGTTGAATATATTAAGAAAGGGGGTGACTGTGTTGTTGATTGGTTGATAAGAATATTCTGTGTGTGTATGGAACATGGTGAAGTGCCTGAGGATTGGAGGAATGCATGTATAGTGCCATTGTACAAAGGCATAGGGGATAAAAGTGAGTGTTCAAACTATAGGGGTATAAGTTTATTGAGTATTCCTGAAAAATTGTATGGGAGGGTATTGATTGAGAGGATGAAGGCATGTACAGAGCATCAGATTGGGGAGGAGTAGTGTTGGTTTAGAAGTGGTAGAGGATGCATGGATCAGGTGTTTGCTTTGAAGAATGTTTGTGAGAAATACTTAGAAAACAGATGGATTTGTATGTGGCATTTATGGAACTGGAAAAGGCATATGATAGGGTTGATAGAGAGGCTTTGTGGAAGATCTTAAGAATATATGGTGTGGGAGGTAAGCTGCTGGAAGTAGAGAGTTTTTATCAAGGGTGTAAGGCATGTGTACGTGTAGGAAAAGAGGAGAGTGATTGGTTCCCAGTGAGCATTGGTCTGCGGCAGGGGTGTGTGATGTTGGGGATGAGAGGGCCTGGGAAGTGAGTCAATTGTTGTTCGCTGATGATACAGCACTGGTGGCTGATTCGAGGGAGAAACTGCAGAAGTTGGTGACTGAGTTTGGAAAAGTGTGTGAAAGGAGAAAGCTGAGAGTAAATATGAACAAGAGCAAGGTTATTATGTTCTGCAGGGTTGAGGGAAAAGTTAGTAGGGATGTGAGTTTGAATGGAGAAAAATTGGAAGAAGTGAAGTGTTTTAGATAGCTTGGAGTGGACTTGGCAGCAAATGGAACCATGGAAGCAGAAGTGAGTCATAGGTAGGGGAAGGAGGCGAAGGTTCTGGGAGTGATGAAGAATGTGTGGAAATAGAGAATGTTATCTCAGAGAGCAAAAATGAGTGTTTGAAGGAATAGTAGTTCCAATAATATAATATGGTTGCAAGGCATGGGCTATAGATAGAGTTGTACGAAGGAGAGTGGAGGTGTTGGAAATTAAATGTTTAAGGACTATATGCAGTGTGAGATGCTTTGATCAAGTAAGTAATGTAAGGGTTAGAGAGATATGTGATAATAAGAAGAGTGTTGTTGAGAGAGCAGAAGAGGGTGTGTTAAAATGGGTTGGACATATGAAATGAATGAATGAGAAAAAGTTGACAAAGAGGATATATGTTTCAGAGGTGAAGGGAACAAGGAGAAGCAGAAGACCAAATTGGAGGTGGAAGCATGGAGTGAAAGGGATCTTGAGCAGTCAGGGCCTGAACATGCAGGAGGATAAAAGGCGTGCATGGAATAGAGTGAAATGGAACCATGTGGTATACTGGGGTCGATTTGTGGTTAATGGAATGAACCAGGGCATGTGAAACATCTGGGGTAAACCATGGAAAGGTCTGTGTGGTCTAGATGTGGACAGGGAGCTGTGGTTTCAGCGCATTACACATAACAGCTAGAGACTGAGTGTGAGCGAATGTGGCCTTTTTAGTCTGTTTCCTGTGCTAACTCTCTGACACAGGGGATGGAAAGGCTATTTCCTGTGGGGCGGGGAGGGGTCAGGAATGGATGGAGGCGAGCAAGTATGAACATGTACATGTGTGTATGTGTATATGCATGTGTATGTATTTGTATGTATATATGTATATGTTGGTATGTATAAGTATGCACTGTGAGTATATGTGCATGTATGTATATAGGAGTGTATGTGAGTGGATGGATCCTTCTTCATCTGTTTCCTGGCACTACCTCGCTAACGTAGGAAAGAGCAATCAAGTATAAATAAAAAAAATAAAAATATATATACATCCCTGGGGATGGGGAGAAAGAATATTTCCCACGTATTCCCTGCGTGTCGTAGTAGGCAACTAAAGGGGGCGGAAGTTGGGGGCTGGAAACCCTCCCCTTCTTGTATTTCAATTTCTAAAAAGGGAAACAGAAGGAGTCAGGTGGGGAGTGCTCATCCTCCTCGAAGGCTCAGATTGGAGTGTCTGAATGTGTGTGGACGTAACCAAGATGAGAAGAAAGGAGAGATAGGTAGTATGTTTGAGTAAAGAAACCTGGATGTTTTGACTCTGAGTGAAACGAAGCTCAAGGGAAAAGGGGTTGGTGAGAGGACAAGAGCTAAGGAAGGAGTAGCATTACTCCTGAAGCAGGAATTGTGCAAGTGTGTGACAGTGTGTAAGGAAGTAAATTCCAGATCTACGTGGGTCAAACTGAAAGAGGATGGTGAGAGATGGGTGATCATTAGTGCTTACGCACCTGGTCATGAAAAGAAAGATCTTGAGAGGAAAGTGTTTAGGGAGCAGCTGAGTGAGTGTGTCAGCAGCTTTGGTGCATGAGACCAGGTATTTGTGATGGGTGATTTGAATGCGAAGGTGAGTAATGTGGCAGTTGAGGGTATAATTAGTGCAATTGGGGTATTCAGTGTTGTGAATGGAAATGGTGAAGAGCTCATGGATTTGTGTGCTGAAAAAAAGACTAGTAATTGAGAATACCTGGTTTAAAAAGAGAGATATTCACAAGTATACATATGTGAGTGGGAGAGATGGTCAACAGGTAATATTGGATTATGTACTAATTGATAGGCAAGTAAAAGAGAGACTTTTGGATGTTAACATGCAGAGAGGGGTAGCTGGTGAGATGCCTGATCACTACCTTGTGGAGATGAAGGTGAAGATTTGTAGAGGTTTTCAAAAAAGAAGAGAGAATGTTGGGGAGAAGAGATTGGTGAGAGTAAGTGAGCTTTGAAAGGAGGCTTGTGTGAAGAAATATCAGGGCATAACTAATTAGAAGTAAGAGAATTAAGATTACTGTCAGAAGACACTAAAGGAATAAAAATACTGCTTGAATAGTGGAAGGGTTCAAAGGTAAAAAGAAAAAGTGTTGGAAGAGTAGTTATGACAGTAAAGAGCTCAAGTAAGGAGTTTAATTATTTATTCCAGACCTTTGAGGGAAAAAGAAAAGGACTTAGCTCCACCAGCATCATCTCTGGTTAAAGCTTAACCAATCCTTGTCATGGACAATAAAATCTCCTACACTGAGGATCTTAGCACATAGCTGTGAAGAGAATGGAGCTCCATGGTAAGAAAGCAGATAGTTTAAGGGTTGAACACAGTTGCAGAAATTTGGAGAGAAACAAACAAAACACAAAAACAAGGTAATGGGGTAATGGAGAGTAGAGGTATTTTGAGCTAGATGACATTCACATTAAGAGACTTAAGATCTACAAGGTGAGTAACAGTTGTTTCCAGGCTACAGTAGGCACAAATACCATCCAAGAAGTGGAATTGACAACAGTGATTAGAGTTGGAGATCTGACAGCATAAAGGAGAAGCAGTCTTGGACAGTTAGGTGTCACACAGAAAAAAAAGATAAGGGTGTTCTACAGAGGGAAGGTTAGATTTAAGACTGGAAATTGTGCATAAGTGAATAGAGAAAAGCTAGGTACAGAGAGTGGGGTGGACCTCAGTCCTCTAGATCAGTGTTTAACTTTCTAAAATAGGCTGTGCTGCCACAGATTTGTGTGAAAGACGAAGGGAAAAACTTGAAAAAAAAACAAAAAATTGTGTGAATTATTTGTTGTAAAGTGTTGTGTAAGAGATAAAGAGGTTGAAATTTTTGTTGAATACCAGCGATCCACACGTAGATGAGGCAAGGGAAATAAAAAAAGACAGTGATTTGGCCTGAAATGCTATAGAACTGGTTCACTATGCTGCCACCAGTGTCCTTCTCAAAACCTAAGCTGTAGTGCCTCCTTGGGCAGTGACTGAATGGTCACCCATTACAATTACATCAAAATAACAGCAGCAGGTGCCACCTACTACATCTTATGCCTGGTCCCCTAAATAAAGCTAGAAGCTGCTCAATTTCCTTCCAAGAAAACTCACCAAAATGTGCTCTCATTGGCATGGCTGCAGGATTGACTTTGGAGAGAAATTACTAAGCAATGCCACCTCAGGCACTACCCAAGCTCAGTGTGTGACCTTGAAACTGAGCTGCAAAACTAGGTGCATAAATATCCATCTATAAGCATTGCCTAACTCATGTAAAAATCCATCTGGAGATGTTAAGAGGTTAATTACCTGGGTACCGGTGAACACCTTTTACCTGTTTCCAAATGAAACAGTGATACACTTTTACTTAATCATTAGTTTATTCACTTGAGGTGCTTTTACGTGCAATTTCATTTTGCTGAGTAGTTAATTATCATGTTAGTAATGTTTTTCCAGCTGCAAGAGAGGGTTAGTGCATCTGTGCAGACATTTCTTGGTTAGGTGGTCCACAGCCAACTACAATGCATGTGTTGTCACTGTAACTAAGTGTTGTGTGAGTGTATATCCTCATTTCATTGCATTTGTAATTAAATATACACATTTTTCCTTATATTTTCCTTAGCCCAGGTCTACCCATGGTCAAGAACCTTGACAGTACTTTAATACTGTGGTAAACTGCAAGTGATTTTTTTTCTGGTGGAGAATTGAAGGACTTGTCCCATATGTGTCTCAACAGCTGACCATTACTCTGAGACCTTCCTTGGTCCCTGGATTATTCTTAGCGCCAAGGGTAGCTTTCAGCCACAATAGCAAGTGACTAATCATAGATAACAGCATTTGATAATCTAATCTTGACAATGAATGAACCCATACACCCCATGTACAACTTTTGAAAATGAGCTACTTAAGACACCAAGAAATACTCTGGAATGGACATGTTTATTTGTGCTTTGCAGTGAAAACAATACAGATTAACATTTGTGTAAAAATGTGATGCTTGCTCTAACACTGATGGTAAGGGATAGCAGCAGTGTATAGCCTAAAAGTGGGCTAACATCATTGCAGCTGTGAGGTTGGGTTACCATGCATTCCTATTAGTGGCTTTGCAAAATACTTTCTGATGGTGGGTAATATCATTATATCATTACCAGAAGAAATTTAAAATAATATGACTGTCATGAAATTGATCTTGAAGGTATAGCTGTGGGGGTGCATCCTGACACATTGTCCAGTGAAGGGTATTAACTGTAGAGAGTGTCATCCCTATCCCTGCATTGTTTCAAAAGTTATGGAATGGATACATAAAAATGCCATGACTCTTAATGTGACCTTTAACCAAAAGGTAAGGCTCTGGGGGTGACACATTGTCTAGTGAGTAGCAATACTTGCACAAAGTATCATCCTAATCCTTCAGCTAGCTCCTTAATCATGGAATGGA
Source organism: Panulirus argus (assembly GCA_038088735.1). Lineage (NCBI taxonomy): Eukaryota > Metazoa > Arthropoda > Malacostraca > Decapoda > Palinuridae > Panulirus > Panulirus argus. The sequence goes on from JAYMFT010137410.1 coordinate 5,517, forward strand.
AACAAAAAATATCATGACCGCTTACTGTGAATATGTATGCATATGACACTGTCACATTCAAAATAAATATGGAGTTGAAATAAAAATAACTTGAACCATGGTGTGAATCTTATGAACCAACTGTGACCTTGACCTTAATGGTTTAGTTGCGGGGATGGATCATGACATATCGTCTGTTAGTGTATAAAGCTGTTACAGTGTATCACCACAGTCCCTTCCCTGGTTCAAAAGTTATGGAGTAGACATGTAAAATACCATGAGCCCACCTGTAACTGACCATGAAGGTACAACCAAGGGGAGGTAAGCCATGACACACCACATTGTGAGCAAAACCATAATCCTAAACTCCTTATTTATTCTAAAGATACAGAGAGGTCAATAGGATGATACTCATAGAGGAACATGTTATCATCATTACGGTACCCTCTCTTCAAGCGGGGCCCTAATTAATGGCAGACTGGGATATCATCAACTTACAGAGGGTCTTAGACAAGGTCCCAGAGTTGATTAAACACATAGTTGATGAATTTCATCTTAACCAAATGCAAAGAAATTGAGAAGAAATTGGGAAGACACAGTGTGAGGAAGCCTAGAATAAGAAGCCTAGATATAATCTCGCTGGAAAAAACTACATGAACTTCTACATGGCAGGGAATTGTGGTAGATATAGTATCCAGCTTTTGCCAAAATACCTCATAGGGAGAGGTAAAGAGAGGTCATCTATACTCATTCAAATATACAAATAAGGAAATACTTAGTAAATTCTGTACAGCACATATCTGGCTCAAACTGAAGTCGGTATCTCAAGTTTGGTTTATACACTTGAAGACACCCATAGATCCAGTGGAAAAGATCCAACAGGAATCACTAAAGATACTATACTGTATATACCAGAAACAAATGAGCTGAGCGACAGGGAAAGAATAGAGGCTATAGATATGACTATAATGGAAGAAAAAAGAATGGAGGATGGCAAGATTACATTACACTTTCTAAGTTTCTGGATCAATCTGACATTGTATAGAAATCAGCAAAGAAAGATCAACAAGAGGGCATAGTGAGAACCTAAGTTAAAAAAAATGTTTGAAAAGATGTACAGAAGAACCTCTACATTAAAAGAGAGAGGGGATGAATAGAAGCTAAGTAATGTGACTATGAATCCAAAGAATGTATAGAAATTCTAAAAAATTATTCCATAGTAATGAAAGTTTATGAGAGAGTGCCTGAAAAATGTAGACCTCCCTCATCATACTACATAATTAGGTCATTACATCATTTGACAGTTCCTTTATGTGATATACAGAAAGGTTAAACTATCATAAAACTAAATCTTTTTAGATTCTTATACTATGAAATTTAAGAAGACAGTGCACACACAAAATCATAAACAGAAATAATATATGGACTCAAGTTCTCTGGATAACAATGAAAGTGCATGGCTTAAAAATTTTGAATTAGTTATGTCCTGATATGTTAATTTACCTCATAAAACTTTTCTTTTTATGTTGAAGGTTCCAGTCATGGACAAAAGTCCACATCAAGGCTGGGCCCTAATTGAAATATAGAGATAATTAAGAAACGGGAAAAAAAAAGACGGAAAGGATTTCCAAATTTTTGAGAAAGTGAAACACCTGTCTTTTGAAATGAGCCAGATCATATTTATCGGGAAAGACATGAGAAGGCGGAGTTCCAAAGCTTCAACGTGTAGGGAAATTTTATATCCTCACAAATCCTCCATTAAACAGTGTTTTAATGAACATACATTACAAACTTACGCATTCATGGTCATTACAATTTCTGGGAAGCTATCCTAATTATGAGGTCTGTTTAAATTTTTCACTAATATTAGGTAGTCAAGTTGCAAGTGAGAAAGTAATAAGAAATTTTCAGAAATTTCCATAAAAAATAACCAACTAATAGCTTTGAACATTCACTAATCAAAAGGGTTAAGTACATTACATAAAGGAAACACTAAATCAAAGTGTAGTAATAAACACATTTACACTAAAATCTTTATTGGTATCACTTAAAACAAGACTGTTACATAAAAGAAAAAATTATCAAACCTCAAGCATGAGCTGAGATGTAACAGATATGGAGGAAATTATCAGGATGGCTGAGGTGCTCGCTAAGCCACTGTATAGGTGTATCCCGAGGTGCCTCAACACCATGAATTACCACTCGGTCACCTGAAAATATATATTGAGTTGAACTCAACTTAGAGTGAGTGTCCACTCTCCTAAGCCAAATATACTATTTTCCACCTACAGAGCAGAATGCCCTATGTATAACTTTTCAAAAGTCTTTGGACCTCATATAGTGTAAGCAGCCCAACAACAATAATCAAAATATCAAATAACAATCTGACCTTTTTAGCAATGCAGAAATCCTGCAATATATTTCTACTGTTTAGCTGGATATCCAGCACCTAATCAACAGTGCAATCAATCAATGTCTGTTAAGTAACTGGGCCACAATTTTTTATCTCATCTCAGTGCATGTATGTATGTATGTATGTATGTATAATGACATTCGTAAGGCCCCTATCTCTTGAACATTCACTATCATTGTGCAGCATCTTAAAGTTCTGTATGCTGTCTGCATTAACCATGTATTCAGTACTTATCTGTCCTGTATTGGGAGGGAGTTTTACACTCCTGGGGCCCCATCTCAGGAACTTTCTCTACAACCTTACAATTTCTTAAATCTATTCATGCTGTCTGCATTAACCATGTCATCAGTCTTCTTACGAGTGAAATTACGTACGCATTTCTAATGACCTACCTGTATTGTACTGGGAGGAAGTTTTACACTCTTGAACATTCCCACAGTCAAACAGCTTCTTAAAACTATGCATTTCCTCTGCATTAACCACATCCTTTGTCATCTTTTTCCATTCATCCACCATTCTTATTCTATAAAAGTACTTCTTTACATCTTTTCTAGCAAGTTCCTTGTTTTATTTCATGTCATGTCCTCCAATGGCTCTATCCCTAAATCTCTTCAAGAAATGTTCAGTTCAGTTAGTTAGTACATTATGAGGCTTTGCCTTTTCAATGGCCCCTCCCTATGTATTGTTTTATTTATTACAAAGTGTCATACTCAGGTCTGGGTTATAAACTCATTCTTTATTAACTATTCAATCATTTCCTTCTTCTCACTTTCTTTCCTTTTTTCCAATATCTATATGTATCAGTTCTTTAGACATTTCTATATTCTTCATTTCAAATGTCAGTTCACCTATCACATGGTTTTGGTAGGCTATGTATGGCTGGTGAACTCTTGTTTCCTTCTTTCTTTCATCATTGTACTCTGGGCACCAGAAGATGAAAAGACTTAAATTTTCTGTCTCTGCCCCACACAGTCTACTCTAGTATCACACAACTTAAATTATGTATGCTGTCTGCATTAACCATTTCCTCAGTCATTTCATTCAATTCACCCAGCACTCTTATACTACAGAAGTACTTCTACATCGTTGTAACAAGTTTTTTGCTTAATTGAATTATATGTATTCTGGTGGTTCTATCCCTGCAGCCCTTGAAGAACTGTTCACAGTCCATTTCATCATTCTGTTTTAAAAATCTAAAGGTAATCAGGTCATCCCTCTCTTTTCTCTCTGCCAGACTGCACAAATTTAAGCCTCTAGCATTTCTCTAAGTGTCATGCTGACTGTTGAAGGTAACCTTAATCCTAAACTGAAAAAGTGTAATGGTTGTGGATAATATCATCTCCATTTTTTTTTTGATATCAAAGATTTGTTTCATAAGAAAAGAACATTAGAATCAGTTCATATGCCCCCTACATAGACACCAGAGAGGTTTTAACATGCCAATAAAGAAATGGAAAGATATGTCTTTCCAGCATGGGAACTCGGCACTTTCAAGGTAATCTCTGATTGGCTTATCAGGGGCAAGAACAATTTCACCGATTCTGAGAAATTCATGACAAGGCAAGGAAACGTCATTATTTTTTTGGCCCATTGTGAATGCCAAATTGCACTGCTGAACTCTGATAAATATAGATATAGAATTATTTTTTCTTTATAAGTTCTTGCTGACATAACTAATTCAATGTCTGTCTTAAACTCTAATGTTCAAAACAAAATCAGCTTCTTTTTGTGTTATCAGTGTGATGCTAGGTTCTGCCAAGGCTTTGAAGGGAAACAAAACTATACTACATGGATCCAAATCATCGTACCACAAGAAAACAGTCACACAACAGGAATGTTATAGCACTGTGGCAGAGTCAGCATGATTACACACTCCACTAATCTAAAGATTTCTTTTTGTGTGTGTAATCACCTATTTGTTTTTTACCTATCTGTACTGTACAGGGAGGGAGTTTTACATTCACGGGTCCCATTTCTTGGACATTCTCTACTTTCATACAGCATCTTAAATACATGTATGCTGTCTGCATTAACCATGTCCTCAGTCATTCTATTCTATTCATCAACCTCTCTCATACTGTACTATGAAAGTACTTTACATTTATTTTAACAGGTTTCTTGCTTAATTTCATGTTATGTCCTCTGGTTGTTCTATCCCTACATCTCTTGAAGATCTGTTCACTATGTCACTGATCTGTTTTAATATCTTAAACACTATTTTCAGGTCACCCCTCACTCTTCTCTCTTCCAAGGTATGTAATCACCATTATGAACAGTATGGGAAGAGAGTTCTATACTCATGGGCCTGTCTCCTGAACTTTCTATGCCATTAGGTAGCTTTTTCAAACCTTTGTACACTGCCAATATTCACTACCTCATTGGCTACCTTATTCCAACCATCCATCTCCATAACACTAAACCTGTACTTCTTAACATCCTTCCTAACAAGCTGTTTACCCAGCTATGGCCTCTGGTTACTCTGGTGCTCCATCTCTTGAAGAATTATTCCCAACCAGTATCATCCAGCTGATTTTGAAACTTGAAGGCTGTTATCAAACACCTCACCTTTCTCTCCTCACCTTTATGGTAGACAGCTTTGTAGTTATCAGCCTCTCTTTGAAGACGAATTCTCTTAATTCAGATATCATCTTAGCTGTTCTTCTCTGTATCCTTTCAATTAGATCTCTAAGCTTTTTAGGTGTAGTGAACAGACTTTTGAGGCATAATCTAGTTTTTGCCCAATATGTGTAGTGAATAATTTCATGAAAGTCCCTGTCTACACATTTCAGTGTGAGTCTTGTATTTGCCAGCAGACAGTTAACCTCTCTCACAGTTCTCCTGGTGTGTAGCTAATGCAGTAGATTAGGCACAATGTCATCCCTTGATCTCTTTCACATGCACATTCCAGTAATTTATTTACATGTGGGTAATAATCACAATATTCACCCAGTCCCATCCTCATCACATTACACTTACTTGGATTGAATCTCATCATCTATTTATCTGATCAGTTTTGGAGTTTCTCCTGCTCCCCCTGTAGGCTGATGCAATCATCATCATTCTCTATTTCCATTATGATCTTGGCATCATCAACATAACATGTTTAGATATGACTGAAGTCCATCAGGCAAGACACTTATATATACAAAGAACTGCAGAGGGCTCAATATTGAGCCCTGTGGCATGCCACTTGTAACTACAGCCCACTTCAAGGATCTTCTATCTATGTTCTCAGTTCATTTCCAATAATGTAGTCTTCTATCCAGTGATGGAGCCTATCCCTTATTCCTGCTTGTGGACCTAAGCTTTTAATCAACCTCCAATGAGGAACTGTGTCACAGGCTTTCTGGCAGTCAAAGAACACATATTAAAGCCTTCTGTTTCTTTGATGTGAGATGGAATTCACCTTGTCATAGAATTTTACAAGGCTGGCTAAGCATGACCTCCTTTCTGTACAGCCATGTTGTCTCCCAATTAAAAACTTTCTCCGATGCAATGAGCCATTTATTTGCTTTCTGATTATCTTTTCTAATGCTTTACAAACTACATGTGTTAAAGAGAGACTGGCCTGTAGTTCAACACAATTTTTCAATCCCCTTTATCAAGTACAGGCACACCATTTGCCCTTTTCCACATCTTTGGAACTACAACTTCCGCTATCAACTTCTTAAACAACATATTGTTTCAGCAGATAAGGGCAGACTTCATCAGGATCATGGGATTTATACGGGTCAAGTGTTTTTTATAGCCCTATTATGTCATTTCTGTCGATTGCTATACATTCCAGGACTTCATCCTCCTCCCACCTTGGTAATGCAAATGCATTATAGTACTCCAATGTGAAAACACTTTTAAACTTATTCATTTCCTCATCATCCTCAAGAATTCTTACCTCTCATTAGTTACTCTTTCAGCAAGAGTTTATTTCAGATGAACTTAAATAAAAGTTTTGGATTGGCTTCAGCTTTTTCCACAATGCTTTTTTCAAAATCCCTTTGCTCCTCCCTCCTTACTCTGAAAAACATTTTCTGCTCTCCTGTATCTTTCATATACTGGCTGGCTGCAGTGTCTTTTACATCTCCTCCATAGTAAATCTCTAAGCTATCTCCATTCCTGATATTTCTCATTAAACCATATCTCTTTCCATTTTGGTGTGTGTGTGTGTGTGTGTGTGTGTGTGAGTGTGTGTAATTCATTATTTACTGTATGGAGGAAGGAGCTTACATTTGTGGGGCTTCATCTCCTGTGCATTCTCTATTATCATACAACATCTTAAATGTATGTATTCTCTCTGCATTAACCATGTCCTCAGTCATTCTATTCTATAATTCATCCACCAATCTTATACTACAAAAGAACTTCTTTACATCTTTTCTAACAAGTTTTTTGCTTAATTTCATGTTATTTCCTCTTATCACTCTATCCCTACATCTCTCAAAGAGCTGTTCTCTGTCCACATCATTAATGTTTTAAAAACTTAAAGGTTGTAATCAGGTCACCCTTCACTCTTTCTTCCAAGACTGGCATTTCTATACCTTTAGCGTTTCCCAACAACTTAGCTCTCTTAATTCTGGTACCATCTTTGTTGCCTTCCTCTGGACCTTCTCTATCAGCATTCTGCATTTCTTTAGTGAGGTGACCAAATCTGAGATGCATATTCTGGTTTTCACTTTATGTAGGACATGATCAGCTTGTGTGTGAGGGTGTCTTTACTATTTGTGTGTTACAGGGAGACAGTTTTGCACTTGTACTGCCCTATCCCTAAACCATGTATTTTTGCATATTATCTTTACTCCTATGTGTGTATGCACACACACACATATACCTCGGCCGAAAACAGGTACCCAATTACTGAACAACCCTGAGGGGATGATGAACACTTGAGTTAAGTGAGGTCCAATTGCCATGCACAGGATTTGAATCCATATAGGTCCAATCTTGGGTTGGCACATGCTGACCACTACACTAAAGAGGCCATTGGTATATATATATATA
>JAYMFT010137421.1:0-12903 GCA_038088735.1 Panulirus argus
ATATATATATATATATATATATATATATATGTGTGTGTGTGTGTGTGTGTGTGTGTGTGTGCGCTGAGAGGGGAAGGTGGCTGCATGTCTGATCACTACCTTGTGGAAGCGAGAGTGAAGATTTAAAGAGGTTTTCGGAAAAGAGAAGAGAGTGGTGAAAGTAGGTCTGCTTGGAAAAGAGACTTGAGTAAAGGAATACCAATAGAGACTGAGTTTAGAACGGCAATAGGTGAGAGTAAACGAAGCTAGGGAACTGGGTTAAGAACAGAAGGCAATTAGAGTGGCAGTGATGGAATGTGTGAAAGAGGCGTGTGGCATGCGAGAGGTCTGAAGTGAGCAGGTAACAATGACGAAGTAAAGCTGTTAGTGAAAGAGAAAGAGAGGTACATGAGCAATACTTACATGGAAGGGGCGCAAATAAGATAAAGAAGAGAAAACGGTAGGAGGTCAAGAGAAAGGGGCAGGAGTTGAAAAAGAGGGCAAATGAGAGCAGAGGTGAGCGAGTATCACTAAACGTCAAGAAGAAAAAGATGTTTTGGAAGGAGATTAATAGCGTGAGGAAAACAAAAGAACAAATGAGAACATTGGTAAAGGGGGCAAATGGAGAAGTGGTGACAGGTAGTGACGAAGTGAGGAAGAGATGAAACGAGTATTTTGAAGGACTGTTGAATGTGTTTGATGATAGAGTGGTAGATGTAGGGTGTTTGAGTTGGGGTGGTACGAGAAGTGAGAGTGGACACTGCAGCGAATGGAACCATAAAAGCGTGTGTGAGTTTTAGGGTTGGGAAGAGGACAAAAGCTCTGGGAGCACTGAAAAATTTATGGAAAAAAGAGAGGTCGTTATCTGGGAGGGCAAAAATGGGTGTGCTTGAAGTTTAAGTACCCCTAATGATGGTGTATGGATGCGAGGCATGAGCTGTAAATGAGGTTATGTGGATGAATGTGGATGTGTTGGTAAAGAAATGTTTAAGGATATGTGGTGTGATGTGGTTTGACCAAGTAAGTAATGAAAGGGTAAGAGAAATGTGTGGTAATAAGAAGAGTGTGGTTGAGAGAGCTTTTTGAGTGAGTACATTGGGTCTGCAAGGGATGAAAGGGATCAAGTCCTTAGGGATCTGAATGCAATGGTGAGTAATGTGGCAACTGGTGATAAAATCTAGAAGAATGGGGTACCTGGTGTTAATGAAGACGGGAAGACTTTGTCGCAGAGGAATGGTGATTGGGTAAAGGTGGTTTAAATGGTGCACACTCGCGGGTGAGTGGGAATGGGAGCCAAAGGCTGCTTTTTGGAATGTGTGGCGAGTCACAGGCGAACAAAGAGATTATTTGATGTGCACGTGCTGAGAGGGGCAGTCGGTGGACCGCATGATCATTTCCTGGTGGTGGCGAGTGTGAAAGCTTGTGGTTTTGGGCAAAGTGGAATGACATATGTGAAAGGTTGCTTAAACTGAAAGAGCTTGAAAAAGCGACCCGTCTGCAGAGATAACGAGAGACTGACCGAAGAGTTGGAGTACAAAAGAAAACGGCAGGAGCTAAAGAGAAAAGGTATGAGAGGTGGAGAGAAAGGAAAATGAGAGATGGGGTAAGAGACTATTGGTAAATTTCAGGGAAAATTAGACAATATTTTTGTAAGGAATTGAACAGTGTGAAGAGGACAAAGAAGAAATGGTAGTGGCAGTGACGAGAGCGGTTGGGGATGTGATATCAGGCAAAGGTGAAAAAGAGATAGAGTGAGTATTTTGAAGGACTCTTGAATGTAGAAGATGATAGGATAGGGCACGTATTGTGATTGGGGACGAGTGGCATGCGGAGGGAAAGTCATGGGGAAAGGTGTGGTGAAAAGATGTAGTGGAAGCCTTGACATATGATATAGCGCGGCAAAGCGACAATAACAGATGGGAATGCACCAGAGATTCTCAAGAAAGGGGAGTGACAGTGTTGTTCAATGCTTGGTTAAGCTACTTGAAGTTTGCGAGGAATAGTCAAGGTGCCTGAGGATTCGCAGCATGCGTGTATAGCGTCCTTATTTAAAGGCAAGGGGGATACAATCAGATGCTTCAGTTACAGAGATATCAGCTGTTGAGTATACCTGGTAAGGTGTATGGGAAAGTGGTGATGCAGAGGGTGGTGGCAGGCATAGAATATGTGGCCAGGGAGGAGCAATGTGGCTCAAGGAGAGGTAGAGGATGTATGGACCAGACGTTTGCGTTGAAGATTCTGTGCGAGGAATACTTGGAGAAAGAGGGTGACTTATATGCGGCATCTATAGATCTGGCTGAAAGACCCACCTTCACCTGGAACCACTCACCCTCCTCCCTTCCTACTTGCACACATTCCTTATTCTCTTGGTGAAAACTCCTCATTGCATTTCATAGCTTTCCGTTTACCCCATGTATTCGTATCACCTTTCAGAGGGCCTCTCTAAAAACGCCGTAAACAAAGAAATGTCATTAATGGTCAAGCCTTAGAATAAGTAGATATAACAGGTGGGGTGCCACAAGGATCAGTCTTGGGACCGGTTCTCTTTCTCATATATATCATTGATATTGATAATGGGCTGTATTGCAGGATATCAAAATTCGCTGATGATACAAAGCTGGGAAATAAAGCTTCAAATGAACTTGAACTTTTACAGCTTCAAACTAACACAGACAAACTGATGGACTGCGACTTACGGGTGACAAATGAATTTTAATATCGATAAGTGCAAATTTTACATATCGGTAGCAAAAACGAAAAGGCAAGCTATAGTATGAATTCTATTGAAATGCGAAAGGTAAAGGAGGAAAAATACTTGGCCGTAATAATCTCTGGTGATGTAAAACCAAATAACACTGCAAAGATGTGAAAAAGAGCGAACGAAATTCATGGATTCACAGGTAGGGCCTCCAAATTCTAGTGCAGGGAAATCACTCTTACTCTTTACAGTTCATTGCTTAGCCCCTATATTGAAAACTGTGTTCAGTTTTGGTCACCCTTCCTGAACAAAGACATAGACAAAACGGAGAGATTGCAGCATCGAGCCACCAACATGATTCCACGATTGATAAACAAATCCTACGGGAGCAGATTAGAATGGATCTGTTTAGCTCATAAAAGAGAAGGTTAAGAATGTGGTCTAACACAAGAATTCAAAATTATCAAAGGCTTTGATAATCTTGATTTGTCAAGCTACTTAAGACTTGATTCGTCTGATTTCACTTTCAGTAATTTGGCCAAACGTTTTACCTCGAATGAGGTGAAGCACTTCTTCTTTTCTTCAACAGGATTGTTAAGACATGAAACGTTCTGCCAGTTGGAGTAGCTGAAAGCAAAAGTACAGATACGTTTAAGAACGGACTTTATAAGCATTTCGCTTCATGTTCATGACTTATATTATTTTCGCCTCCTTAGTCACACTGGTAATTTGCAGGCTATTCTCTCTGAATTATCTGTATATCTTCTGACTTTTACCATACTTATCTGTGAGTATCTGATATCTTCCACTATCATAAACAGACTCGAAAGGACCCAGTGGTCTGTTGCCGTTTGAATTTCTCTGTATTCCTTTGTATATATCAACTGCTTGCCTTTTCCGCTTAGCGAAGACGCCTCTGAAACAGAAGATTTAGCAAAGACTAACTTAGCTCCTTCTTCTGTTTCTTCTTTCAGAAAACAGTAATACAGGAGGGGGGGGGATTTCCATCTCCCGCTCCAGCCCCCTCTTAGTGGCCTACTGTACGACACAAAGGAGATGATGGTTATTAAGAGAGAGAGAGAGAGAGAGAGTGAGACAAAGTGCTTTCTTCGTTTCCAGGCAGGATAAACAACAGGGCCATTGTCACACTGCTGTTACGTCCTGGTAAAAGCACAAAACTCGCCCAAGAAGCGACGTGCCGTTTTCAGCACTACTAACTTCGGCCAAAGAATATAGGATTCTCTACAAAAACTAAATTAGATTCGCCACATGGCTGCTAAATTCGTTATAGGCAAACCAATTCACTACACGGTCACTAAAACTTGCCTTAAAACCTTCAGAAATACGCAATAAGAACAGCGAGTTTCACTTTTCCAAGATCTGCCCCGTGGACTCGCTCCCAACCCAGCAAATTCCCCGTCAGACCAAGAGTTCGTGACCCGGTCACCAGACACACATAACTGGGCCATTGCAGTTGCGTCTTAAGCAAAGGCCTGGCCCCAATGGCCGTTCGCCTTACCCTGAACCACCACCAGACATTCCCGAGCCCCACGCTACTCGTTCCTACACCCACGTCTTATGTGAAGCCTCAACATTATATGTGAAGCCACAGCGTTGTGTGTGAAGCCACAAAGAAAGGTACAGCACATCCATATTACGACAATGATTCTGTATGCCTCACTGGTTACGATTATAATGTTGGGATCACGTGCAAACCGCTACCCTAAACACATGCTCATGCCTAGGCAGGGCTGCCAAGTGGCAACAGGATACCAGCCATCAATTATCATCATACTAACAGCCAAGTAGATGGACTGCAAACTACTCCAACGTCCTGTAATGTTACAACCAATTTTCTTTGACGATCATGCAAGAAAAACGTGTCTATAAATGTACCATTCGTATTCTTGTTGACATACATTATTGCCACTTCCATCCCCACATCGCCGGACGTTTAAGAAGTGTCTTTTATTATCTATGGCGTGTGCAAGCGGCTATATAATACATCACCACATGAAGTAAAACTTAGAGCAGTCGACAGGAGCCGAACCTGCCTCTCCAGCTGACCACCTGCTCACCTTCCACAGACAGCCACACACTCGGCTTCTCCGGCTGACCAGTACCAATCCAATCCACCCAGCGGCAGGTACATAACCATATAACTGTCGATTTATGATACAGAGTTGTGGTAAAGCGATAGGGAGAGGTATTGTATCTCCGTATGGGATGCTGATTGTGTCTGAATCAGCTTCACAGAGAGAGGCGAGATCTCGACATGTATCACTGAAGAAATCGAAAATATGGATAATTTCGTACGTCTGGCCAATTTTCGTATGGTACTCATGCCGGGTAGATAAACACCGGAACGCGAATGTCAGGTACTTGCTGTGGCGCGAGTTGTGTCAGCCATCCTAACATACAGTGTAAACCTACTCTGTGGTATATAAGCAGGGCCAGAAACAGATGTCGTTTTTGTTGTTCTCTACGTGATTCCCATAAGAGACTCCGGCGCGTTACATCCACACAGTCGATATTCATATGCAAATAGCGGTGATCCCAAACGAACTGGATCGACTTCCGTGGTTAAAGGTTAAGAATGGCAGTACCTGTTTGGTCATGCCTCACCTGGTGGTGCATGGGGTACTGGTGGGGGTTGTAAGGGGGGGGGTAGTGAGGGGGGCGGGGGGTAAGTGGTATGGGTGGTAATGGGTTCACGAAGCACGAGCCGCCGTGAGAAGTGGGACGACAGTGTCGAGGGCTCCGAGTGATGTAGGGTACCACGGGTAGTGGGATCGCCACACTCGGGTGGGGGGAACCACAGGTAGTGGGGCCACCGCAGGGTGGGCAGGGGTGTGTGTGTGGGGGGGGGGCACCTCAGGTAGGGGTCGACTCACCACTTCCCTCGGATATCTTGGGTCACACTGCACAACTTCCAACAGTTGCTCCTTATCTGAAAGTCAAGTAGAAAGCAATCCGACTTATAAACTCTCCCAAGCTAACTTCAAAATATGATCCGCTTGCTAGGGCTGGTGCCCAGCGCTGGGCAGGAAAAGCGTCATCATCATTCATGATAATATATGTCCATCTTCTGCATCAGCCCAGAGGGGCAGACGATGCTGGTCTAAGGTACTCTTTCGTCTGTCGATGTGAAGAACGCATGTAGCATACGTGTTAATATAACAGTGTCAGTGTAACATATAACACAAATGGTTTGAATCACAGAGCTAATCTGTTTTTTTTTCTTTTTTTTACTCTTTCATCGAGCTATGTTGTACTTTAATACAAAAAATGAAGAATTTTCCGAAATGAATTACTTTATATCGTATTTCTGTTTGTTAAATCATCATATGCAGAATTAAAAGATATAGATGATTCGTAACACAAGGCAATCTTAGAAAACTATTCCATTATGTAAATGATATGACTACGAAAGTCATAGCTGTTTACATTTTTAACCTCAACATGTCTGCGAATCTCACGTCAATTCATGAGCCTCTGTGATTCCGCTGGCTGCTAAATATGAGTTACATAAAAACTTGAGCAAAAAAACAGTTAGTTTATATTTGGCTCACTTTAACTAGTGGGTCAGGTTTTAAATAATCACAATACAAGGTCAACTTCCGTCCGTGTGGCGTACCAGGAACGGGAGAACACTTTCCCTGGCGTTCGAGATAGCTTTGGGGGGGGGGAGGGGGGGGGGGAGGTGTCGGTCGGGACGTGTTGGCCGAGTGTAGGGAGGCATTAGCGTCCGCCTGACACAGGATCGAATCAGACCTGACTAAAGCCGAGGAGGAAGGCCCGGTTCACGTCGGTCGACTTCGCTCCGAGAAAACCTCACTTTTAGAAGTAAACAACAAAGTAACCTCACTGACTGCCTCACTTCTGACCTCATGAACACGACGCTTGTGTATGATGGAATGACCTCTGACCTGACCCTTGAGGTCAGGTGAGAGGCCAGGTCATCATTCCTTGGGGGTCATACCGTCGTGCTCAAGGGGTCATACCGTCGTGTTCAAAGAAATGTACAGCCCACATGAGGAGATATTCTGTGCCACAGTAAGATATATATATATACATATATATATCTCACATGTGGAAGTGTTCTGTGTTACAGTTAGATGTACAGCTCACAGGAGGTGGAGGCCTAAGGCGGGTCATCTTGAGCGTCAGTCTGTATCACAGACCTCTCTGTCCTAATCTATAACACTTCTCATTATCATAATCAGTTCCACAGACATCTGATTCAGCCCTCGGGGCTGTTCAATAAATGGGTACCTGGCTCAGAGTGTTGTGTGTGTGTGTGTGTGTGTGTGTGTGTGTGTGTGTGTGTGTGTGTGTGTGTGTGTGTGCACGCGCGCGCGCGTGCGTAACATACATTACATAAGCATGATTATATCATTCAGTTGCCCGTCTTAGCTACCATAGTAAAAAATATACACCAAACAGTTCAACGATATCAAATTAAGACTATACAATTAATGGAACATAAATCCCGTTGATGACCAGCAACTGAAAACCCTCGGAAGCCGCCCATAGGAGGGGTTCCCAGAAATACTTGGCAATGAGTTCTGAGAACCTGCCCTACCTTTGTACAGGAACGGCTCAACTTTTTGTTCCTCAGGGAATTTAAACCCATAAATAGGCGGGTCGCTACACAACCAGGAATGAACATATATCATAAGGAAACATTACATAAAGATATGTAGTCAACTTCGGTTCTGGGACGTAATCATCACCCCCCCCCAAAAAAAAAGAAAGTTTGAGTATATTTTTCCATCAATGGTGGGAAAACTGTTCACTTATGGAAAAAAATAACAAAAGAAATAACATTCGTGTTTCTTATAACATCAAATTTCGTAAGAGAAATTACAATTCTTTTCCTCGGATCTCTGGATCTGGCCAGGCTTCGCTATATACCCGGAAAAAAAGAAAAGTAGGTATTCAAATGTCAGACTTTGCCCAAGTTCCGTGAGAGTTTCCTTCCTTTACTACACTGCATCATAAGAGGCGAGGGGCACCAGACGCCCCAACCTCCACCGCACCTTACGTAAGATGCTGCAGATCAGCATCTCAACAGACGGAACAAAAAACATTTAAGACTCAGTTTTCCTCCTGCCAGAGACGCATGCCGCGCCGAGGTGAAGCCATTACGTCAAAAGAAATAAATATATTAAAAATGTCAAGTGAAAGAACTCGACTAAAAGCAGTTAGGATGTCTGTGATTGCGAAAAAGGAATGGTCAGGATCTGACGGCAGTGCAGACAGACAGCCTCAAGCAACTTAACAGGACAAAGGAAGTGCCACCACTCATGTCAATAGCGTTTGTCTGTCAGGTTCAAAGAGAAGTTCAAAAGGCTTCAAAAAAAGTAATGCTAAATGAACAATTAAAGAAGTTAACACAACAGTCATGTCAAAGAAGTTAATGTGACAGTCAAGTTAAAGGTTTTTGTTCTTCTGTGGTCTCCGACTTTGCACGGGCAAAACATAGCCCAATCAAGGCCATCTTGTGTGAAAAAGAGAGTAAAAAACGGAAAATGAAGAAACTAGTCGTGACTCCGAAGGTATCGTAGGCCAGACTCTCAAAGGATGAAAGGCAAAATGAAGTGGGAAAGACAAAGGAAGATAGAGAACTCGACAGCTAAGCTGTTCAAGGGTAGGAAGTATCAAAACAGCCAAACCTCGAGTAGTTGGTCTTCACACACAAACTGTGGGAAGCAGCAGCCAAACGCGTGCCACGGGTCCAAACCTTGAGGGCGGGGACACACAGACAGCTCACAAGAACAATAGTGGGTCAGGACGGGATGTGAATCAAATATTTGAAGAACACGAAAGGGACATAAGATATCACAGAACATGTAATGCGATTGTCGCGCACGTAGTTGAAGAATCACCTTTCAAGGTGGGAAAATGCACAAGTGTTTGAGAGGGGCCTTAACAAGAGGTCAAGGAAGGCCCTGGAAGCTACATACATACTTCTAGAAGATTCCATAAATTCGAGAGCCGGTAGTGTCGCCTGGGCACGGGCGGCGGCGAGGGTAGCCTTACATGAGCGGAAGAGATGGGCGAGGCCAAGAGAGCCGGCCCACCAATCAACGGACGAGAGACTTTGGCAAGAACACCGCTGACGGTTGGGCGCATATTTGGTCTGTATTCTTTGCTAGTCCACTGAGGAAGACAGTGTCCAAGCGTATGGATTAAACTCTACAACTAGCCTGTCGAGTTTAGTACTATCAAATTTAACTAGATTATTGCTTCCCCTTTCTGAGTTGCTGCGCAGGTCCGAAATGAGAGGAAAGCGGTTCGGTATGAGAAAGAGAACTAGCATTTGGAGGAGGAGGAAGGGATGGAAATTGAGTTGAAGTATGTACAGTGGCATCATGAATACAGAAAGCAGGGTCAGAAATATAAAGGATTAAATCATTTACTGATAGATGAGAGAGTTGGCGTTGGGAAAGAGCCACGAGGAACACCACAGTTGATAGGATAAGAGAGGGAAGCCGCTCCATCTATGACTACTGCCGTGCCATGGCTGAAGAGGAGAGCTATACATGAGAGAACAGAGAGAAGCAGTGAAACCAAAGGAAGGGTTTACAAAGCAAAAAGTTATGCCACGCCTTGTCGAATGTTTTCGAGATGTTGAGGTACACGATGGTTTCACCAAAATCCCCGAGAGAGGAGGACCAGAGCTAAATCACAAGGGAGAAATCACCAGCTGAGTTACACTGCCATATCCTTACTAGTGATTTGAAAGAAGGGAATGGGATTCTAAGTGTCTGGGAAGGTGAGTTTAGGAAAATTTCAGTCTTCAGAAATACATAGGTGAAAGCAATGTAGAGATAGAGGAGTTAAAGTGGTCTCCTTTCTTAAGGATGGGCTGCACCAGGGCGCGCTTCCAAGCGAAAGGGAAAGTCTGGTTTTTTAAGACAGAGGCAAATAGGCGAGCAAGAATTGGTGCTAGCTCAGGGGCACACTCCCTTCGAACTCGAGGAGGTACGCCATCTGAACCGTACGCCTTGCCTACCTGGAGCAGAAAGAATACCTGGAAGATCTGCGGAAGGAGAGTATAGGATTTGACATAGGTTCAGAAGGAGGAGATGAGGGTGGAAGATTAGAAGCTGAATCATCTGAGTTAAGAGGAAAACAAGGTGCGACGAGAGTGGCTTTATCAGTTGGGGAATTAGTAATAGACTGATCAGTTAGGAAGAGAGGAGGAAAGGTTGAATGATAATAGCTGTTGGAAATGGTTCTGGGTGAGGACTAAAATGATTTGTTGGTAGAAGTCAAGTTGGCGCACTCTGCTTTTTATGAAGGTGTGCTTGACTTAACGTAGAGCAACTTTGCAGTAATACGGAAACGGTAAGAATTTCATGGTCCGGTAAGCTCTTTGAGATGATATTAGAGCTTATGCGATCAAACAGTTTTCATAGCCAGAAGGATTTAGCAGAAGATGGGACGTAGGACTCCAACCCAGCCAAGATAACCTCTGCTATGTGTTCAGCACAGCACAAGACATTCGGACCAGAGAAGCAATACCCATCCTAGGGGAAGTCGACATAGAGGCTGCGCAAGAGATAACACCTGACCTTCTCCAGAGTGACAAAGATGGCGTTCCATTGGGGTATGGGGGGGAGGGGGGGTTAGAGTTTGGGCATGGCCAATTGAAAGTAACAGAAAAAAGGATTATGGTTAAGGAACCGTAAAGGGGGTAGGAAAAAATATGAATAATGGGAGGATTTACAGGTAAAAAGAGAGGTTAAGTGTGATGGAAGAGTGGTCCTGTGTTTAATTAGGTGTGTAACCTGTTAATGTTGGTTGGGGTATGGAACAGTTAGGTGCGTTAACTGTTAATGCTGGCAGAGGTCGAGAACTGTCAGGTGTGTTAACTGTTAATGTTGACTGGTAGGAGAACAGTTAGGTGTGGTAACTGTTAATGTTGGAGGTCGAGAACAGTCAGGTGTGCTAACTGTTAATGAGTCATGCGGTAATGTATGGTGAGTGGGCCGGCAGTATCCTCTGGACCACATACAACCCAGGCGCGTTACCTGTTTACGATACGGACGGGCTCAACAACCTCGTCCAAGATGGTTCAGGAGTTCGCAAGGAGTTCGGCTGTCGTAAATCATACGAGGTGGACCAGCGGTATTTAGTACGCGGCCCTCGGGTCACATGTGGCCCGCACTTCTCTCTCCCATGGCCCGAGAGAGAGAGAGAGAGAGAGAGAGAGAGAGAGAGAGAGAGAGAGAGAGAGGAGAAAAATAATCAAAAGTACCTGAACGAGAGAGATTGTGACAATCGTAAGTTTTTGGGGAAAATACTTCCATTACGTCGTGCAAAAGTGTATAGTTTTAACGTCTTTTATGTACTACGATCCCATTTTGTACAATAAGTCTACATGTACGTATTTCTGAAAGCCTTTGCGTCCAGATTGAAATTCTTTACTGCACAGTCTACCCTCACCGTTGTTCTAGTAAATACCAGAGAGTTAGACAATCTTATATATAACCTTGAAAGGGCCAACGTTTAATAATGGATGACACTGACACAATAGAATCAGGATATATGCTCCTACACTGCGAGAGAAATCATTCGTATCAAAATACCTGTATCATCTTGTTTATGATAAAGGATATACAGACGAACAGTATTCCCTATCGAAGCCAGGCACCGAATGAACAATAGGGAGAACAAATATATATATAGAGAGAGAGGAGGAAAAAGGAAAGATTAGTCTAAAATGTTTTTTGGGGAGGTAGAGAGTTTGTCTGTCTTTAAATAACAATAGGTCATGGTCACGTGGTCGGTGTTATGAAAGTCGGGGAGAGAACACATCCGGTACTAAAGTTGACGACGCGAGAGTTGGGAGCCCTCTCCCGCCTTCACCTGATGAATGTGCAGGTAGCCAGCCAACATCACTTGGTCCATGCCAGCCTCTCACCAACACCAGGTGGACATGACAGCCGAGACTCACCAACGCCAGGTGGACATGCCAGCCGAGACTCACCAACGCCAGGTGGACATGCCAGCCTCTCACCAACACCAGGTGGACAGACCACCCTCTCACCAAAACCAGGTGGACAGACCAGCCTCTCACCAACACCAAGTGGACATGCCAGCCTCCCACCAATACCAGGTAGCCAGACAACAGGTCCAGCAAGTTACTGCTGGATACACTCTGATACATCATGTTGAAGACGTTAGATAATCCTGCGTGATTATATACCTAAACCAAAATATATAAGAACATCCAATAGCCCTCTGGCTTTATACGTCCTGGCATTCTGTAAGGCAACAAGTTGCTTTTACCACCCAGACTAATGATATCATAAAGAAAAAATAAGCCATATACCACGACCATATGGCTAAATACGATGCATTCAGTTAAGAACAAACGCAAACAATAGCTGTGGTCTGCGAGGGATTCCACTGAATAAATTTGCTTTTGATGTATGAGATTTGGGTTGGAGGTCACGCTTCCCCACGGCTGGGGTGAAAGTCCTTCTTCTCCGGGGCTGCTTGTGACGTCGTATCGTCTGACCTGGCCACTAGAGGTCAAGCTTTATTGCGAAATATATTTCTTAACGATGCAAAGGTTTGTTTTGTAGTTTCTACCGCAGGAAGTGGTATGGCGGAGATGAATGTGCGTAAAAAGGTACGCAGAATAATATCATAGGTGTGAGAGACCTAGATTCCTCTTCAAGTAAGATTTTCATTATGATTATATATTTCCAGAGGTTCAGCATCTGGTCTGTGAGAGAGGAACCTGTCTCTACCCACACCTTGCACCTGACCTCACCAACCCCTAGTGACCTCCAGTGAACCCCAGTGGCTTCCTTGTTTCCCTAGTTCATGACTGTTGCACCTTCACCTCAGGTCACCAAGCACCAGACTATGCCAGGTCACCAAATATCATACTAGTGGCCATGTATGGATCCAGCCAGGTCACCAAGTACCAGACTGGTGCACTCATATGTACATATAAGCTCAGCCAACTCACCAAGCACTAGACTGGTGCCCTTGTATAGGCCCAGCTAGGTCACCAAGCCAGTCTTTCCTTCTTTACATCACGGGTTCCTTACCTTAAAAAGACACCTCCTCCGCTCCCTAAACTGCCAACCATCAAAGAGCTTAGTTGAACAAATCAAATATATCTAACGTTTATGTCATTAATCAAATATATATATATATATATATATATATATATATATATATATATATATATATATATA
>JAYMFT010137432.1:0-12902 GCA_038088735.1 Panulirus argus
GAGGATTTTCCCTCTAAGGCTCGGTCCTCTGTTCTTAACGCTACCTCGCTAATGCGGGAAAAGGCGAATATGTATGGTATGGGATATATATATATATATCCCTGGGGGTAGGGGAGAAAGAATACTTCCCACTTATTCCCTGCTTGTCGTAAAAGGCAACTAAAAGGGGAGGGAGCAGGGGGCTGGAAATCCTCCCCTCCAGTTTCTGCTTTTCCAAAAAGGAACAGAGAAAGGACCAAGTGAGGATTTTCCCTCAAAGGCTCAGTCCTCTGTTCTTAACGCTACCTCACTAACACGGGAAAAGGCGAATAGGTATGAAGAAAACATATACATGTATATATATATTTTTTATTCTTTTTTCCCCAGTTATGCTTGCCATTTTCCACAAGAGTTAGGTAGCGTCAAGGATAGATGACTAAGCCCTAAATAGAAAAGAAGAGAATAGGGTGGAGGGGTTGGAAATGAAATACTTTAGGACAGTATGTGTAATGAGGAGGTCTTAAAGTTTTTAAATCCCAAGACCACCACAGAAATTCCGTCTTTCCTGTGCCATTCTCAACTATACACTGGCCAGACCAATAAAGGGAAAATGTGTGGCGCCTTGTGGTTAAAGGGGGTTTTGTTGGGTGGGTTGGCCTGGGCAGTGAGATGTGTGTTCAACTATTTTTCCTTATGTTATCTTTTCATGATAATTCTTTCAAAATGGTTAGGTTGAAAATAAGATGTGCTTAAAGTTACTTTGGGACAAATTAAAGTTCTTAGTATTAGCAATTAAGACAGATTCCATGACATTTTAGGTAGCATAACCAAATTGGGGGTACAATATGACTGTGTTGTTAAGGCTTACAGGTTGAAACCCAGATAACTTTAAAGCACATCCTATTATCAACCAAATCATTATGAAAGAATAATTGAGAAACGATAACAGAAGAAAAATAGTTGAACACACACACACACATGCATGCACACGAGAGAGAGTGACAGAGAGAGACCCCTCACTTTCCCTATAATGGTTAGCCCAGTCCATAGGCAAGAATGGCATAGGAAGATGGAATTTTTGTGGTTTTGTTGGGATTTCAAAACTTTATGAATTCCTCATAGAATATATTGTCCTCTAGTATTTAATTTCCAACTCCTCCACCCCACCCTCTTCTCTTCTTTTCTATTTAGGACTCATGACTCGTAACCATACAGCTCCACTGGGATAGCTGTACCATTAAACATATCCATCTTTCCCCTCACAGGTAGTAACCTTTCCTTTTACACACTCCTCAATGCCTCCAAGACCGTTGCCGCCTCACTCACCTTATGATTTCCTTCAACTCCAGTAGTTCGTTTTGCTGCTGCCAAGTCCACTCTCACATATCCAAAACATTCCCCTTCCTCCAGATTCTCTCCACTCAAACTTACACTCAGACCAACTTGTGTTCCCCCTGCTGAACCTCATAACCTTACTTTTATTCATTTCAACTCAACTTTCTCCTTTCCCACTCTTTACCACACTCATATATCAGCTTCTGCAGTTTCTCATTAGAGTGTGCTACCAGGGTCATGTCATCTTGAAACAGCAACTGACTCATATCTCAGGCACCCAACCCCCTACATACTGTAAACCTGCCCCTTCTCTCCAAGACTCGCATGTATTTCTCTCACCACCCTATCGAGAGACAGATTACATAGCCATAGTGACATCACAGGACTTTGATGCAGACCCACCTCCACCTGAAACTCACTATCATCTCTTCCTACTCTCGCACACATCTTACTATCCTGAGTCTTGCTTAAACAAATTCTTCAAAACAGACACATGATCCACACATCCTACATCACTCCTAAAGCCAAATTGCTCCCTCTCACCCTGATGCTTTGTGCATACCACTACCTTTTCACACACCCAGACAACTTAAAAGGCTTATTCAACAGACTTTTACATCTGTAATTTAATTACACGATTTTGTCTCCCATGCCTCCACATGGTTGCTTTATGGCATTCCTTCCCAGTTCTCAGGTATCTCAGTTTCAGTCACAGTTTCAGTCATTCATACATTGAAAATCTTGACTATCAAATCAACAGTGCAGTTACCTCCTTTCTTGAGAAATTCAGTTTCATTCTTATCCACTCTGACCACTTTGCTACTCTTCATCTTTTGTAGGGCTCTCACCACCTTGTCTTTTTTTACCAGGCCATTAGCCATGACTTTATCATTCTATATACCTCTGCATCTGTTACCCTGTCATCTGACACATTCAGTAATCTTTCAAAATACTCACTCCATCTCCTCTTAGCCCTCTTTTTGCATTTTATCACATCCATATCTGCTCCTCTCATTGATATCTCTGTGTTCTCTTGTTCACCAAACTGTTAACTTACAAAACATTTTCTAGTTCTCCCTGAAGTTTGCTGATACTCTCTTACTTCTCTTACCCCATCTCATTTTTTTTTACCCCTTGCCCTTCCATTTAACCTTCTGCTGCTTTCTTTTGTACATCCAATCACTAATATTCCTTCCCTTTATGTAGCACCCATTCACCTCTTATTCTTTCTTTCATGAACAACTTAACTTCCTCTCTGCCTTTTTCAAACATCCACATTCCACCTGCATGCCACACAATTCACCCATATGTGTTAGCAGTACTTCCCCAAAGTACCTTTCCTTTCTTGTCCATGCCACTAGTTTTTTAACTCTTGACTTTTGCCATTCCTCACTCAATCTTCCTTGATATTTCCCAACTCGTCTCTTTTCTCAGCTCACTTGTTTTCACCACCCTCTTCCAACCCATATCTTTTTTTCCCTTCTAAAAGCTTCTACAAACTTTCACACTTGCCTCTGCTAAGAAGTTATCATACATTGTACCAGCTGCCCCTTTCAACACATTTACATCCACCAGTTTCTCCATTTCATGACTGTCATTTAATACATAATGTAGCCATGCCCATTCACCATTAAATCCACTCACCTATGTATACTCATGTAAGCACCTTTTTTTTTAAACCAAGGATTCCCAAACACCAGTCCTTTATCAGCACACAACTCGAGAAATTGTCCACCATTTTCATTTACACTGGGTACCCGATGTTCCACCCCCACCCCCACTGCCACATCCCCCACTCTTGAATTCAAGTATCCCACTATTAAAACTAGACCCCTTGCTTCAGAACTGCTAATGCACTCACTCTCTACTCACTTCCTCCCATAATGTTTGCAAATTCAGATCTCCCACCACAAGTACTCAACCCCCTGCATTAGAATTGCTAATGCAGTCAATCTTTACTCATCTCCCAAAACACTCACCTCCCTTTCTCACTCCTCTCTCAATCATCCACTTCTTGTAATGCACTTCCATTCTCACTTCGTCACCCTTGAACTCATTCCTTACACTCTAACATATTCCCACAACTCCAGCAGAAGTGCCACCCTTTCCTTTGCTATTACCCTAACATTTACCTTAACCTTTTATCCCTTGGAGAATTCCAAATTATTTTCTCCCTTCCCCTTGATCTTAGTTTCACTTAGTCCTAGAACATCCAGGTTCCAAACATATTACCTGTCTTTCCCTTCTTCTCATTCAGGTTACATCCACACATATTCTTACACTTCAAGCAAAGCCTACAAATAGAATGGGCACATGCAGGAGTGTGAAAGGTCTGTGTGGGATCAAGTGAATTGGACATATTGTCAGTGGAATGAACCAGGGCGTATGAAGCAGCTTGGGGAAACTATGGAAAGGTCTTTGGGGCTTGGTCATGGATAGGGGGCTGTGGTGTTAGTACATTACACATGACAGCTAGAGAATAGGTGTAAGTGAATGAGTTTTTTCTTTCATCTGTTCCTGGAGCTACCTTGCAAATGCAGGAAATGTTGAACAAGTATGAAAGAAAGGCGAACAGTCTTGTCCAACAAAACCTCCTGAATGCTTGATTATGGAGTTGTAGCACTGATAACAAAGTGAGGCTTTTGTGAAATTCTTCTTGGTTTTAGCCTGAATGTCAATTTTAGTCATTATATAATGAAACAGAAAATAATTACTTTTTATTATCTGCATTACAGCCCACTGTGAGCTTAGAATTGGTGTTGCAGTGTGAACCATTGACCTCTTTATTGAAGAAAATGGAGAAAACCCATAGATATAAATATGTTCACCAATCTGATGAAGCTGTCCATTTCAAGATGGTTACTTCAAATGTTTCTGTAGTAGTGCATATGTTAGATGAAGTGCGGAAAAACCCAAGGTTAGTTTTTCATGAGGTGCTTTCTGCTTTGGATTATTTTTAGTTGATGATTAGTTGATGAATCAAAAGTATGTTATTCACTTTGTAACCTTAACTTAATGTAACAAGTTTCATAGTATGCTTGACATGTTTTAGAGTACATATTAGTCTGTTATTTCTCTCCTTTGCATCCTTTCCTCTCAGCATTGAGAGAGAGATATATTGTGGTACTATGCCAGCCTGGACTTGTTCAGCCTTATAATCAGAAAGGAGGCAGCAACCTAAGCCTACTTTTTGCAGACAATTTAGTTGTGTTCTCAGGAAAATGCTCATTTAAATTGGCCTGTTCTCGGCCAGTCACAAGCCGCCATCAGGCTGATATCAGTGAAACAACTTCTTGAAGTTCAAACATTTCGTATCAGTATGCCTCTTTTTTATAATTATTTTTCATTTGATATTGTTATCATACATATGTATATCATGTAGTTTCTGGTTATTTGGGATGTATTTTCCAGTATTATTGCCAATGGATGTGACTTCAGTGTTACTATTTGTTGTATTTGATTTTTTCTTGATCCTGGAAGTGGATTTAAGTATTCAAGCTTGTTCACCTGATATTTGTAACTCAGTTTGATAAACCACTTTATATGTCTCCTGTTCACCCTTTCACTTAATGCTGCTTTACTACCAGACATATGAGGTATATTAGCAGTACTGTCATGCTATGTTTGGAAGTTTTTGTTATAAGCTATTATGATTACTATTGGTTTTCATCACTGTGATCAAGTTATCTCATAAATTTTGTCACAATTTTACAAATTTTTAGGTAACATGAGGGTGGAGATAGTGTACAGACCTCCTTTACATCTCCACATAAACTGATCAGTGTATGAAAGAAATTTGGCTTTAGCATCTTATAGCAGAGTGTGAGATGCCACTACAAGATTATGTGGTTGTTTATATCTCCTTGAGTCAGAGGCAGCCAGTACAAGTATATACAAGTGAACAGGAAATAGAATAAAAGTGTTAAATGTGACCAAGCTCCAGTGAATGGACTAAGGTTTCAAAAGGGACCTTTTACTCCTTATGTGTATTTTTTGTTTTGCAAATAGGAAGCATCATGAAATTCTTTTTAAGGCTTTTATATAGACTTCATGTTCAACAGAGAACAGAATGATTAATGATGATACTGTAATATTGCTTAGAGTTGTACTTGCAGGTTTATAGATGTATAAAAGATTTTAAAAAGTTATTGTGGTCACAGAAGAGTGTATTGTACTATACTTGAAAGTGTACTTACTAAGTACAGTGCTTTCTTTTCTCCCACAGAAAGTTCATATGTCTGAATAGTAACCTTGACCCAAGAAGCAAGGACAATGACCTGATTCATGCCCTAGTCCAAGACACGTATGAGTCACTTTTTCCTGTGCCTTCCTCGTTTGAGTTACCTTTGAACTACCGGAATCGGTTCTTATATGTTGATGAGTTGCTTGCATGGAGGAAGTGGAGGGATCTTATCCGTGCACTTATCTATGCTTGTTTAGCATCACTAATATTTCTCACACTGATCAACTTCTTCAGTACAGAGGTATGTAACAAATGATACAAGATTTGGTTATTGAACTCTTTAGACTAAAGGACTTACCTTAGTTGTACACATGAAATTTTAGTAAAATTCCACCTGGTGTCTTTTGAAAAGGTAATAGGTAACTTTTTAAGGGCCACTTATTACATGAACAATAAACTTACGAAGTCATATCCTTATAGCTTATAAGAGTACTGAAAATGAATGGCATAAAGATTTTCTAAAAATGTTTGTCTATATATTCATATGCCTGTCTTCCTTTTCTTGACTTATACCTGTATGGATTTTTGTATCAGATTTTTTGGCATACTCTGTGTTTGATGCCATCACCTTAATAATATGTCACTGCCCTTTCCTTCTGTACACTTTTCATTGTATTCAGAACCAGAAGCCTTTCATCTATCATGTGCCTTGCTGCAACGTCCATTGCTATGTCCACTCCCAGTTTCTTTAAGCAAATGGAATGAAGTCTGATGAAGAAGGTGTTTTAATGGGTATGCTATAAGTATCAGTACAAGATTTAATCCAGTTTATAGTAATATCAGACACAGATCAAGACTTCTAATCTTCCCCCACCACCTCCTCCCATATTTTTCTTCTGCAAGGTCTTCCAGATAATTGTACTCTTCCCGCTTTAAGTGGGCAAGGAAGTGCAGTTTTGATTAAGCACTGAACCTTGCTTGCCTGTGTAGTCACTGTCTGAAATCCTGAACTTTTCTCTTTTTGTGGAAGTATGCCATGGTGTTGCCAATATATGTCATGATGTAGCCAATATATGCCAGTGTTGTAGGCACTCTCTTAGAAAGAAAAACATTCTAACTCTTCTGTATATTGTCTTATCACTCCTACTTCTGCAGTCTCCAGAGTCTTTCTATCTCTTGTCAGCCCTCAGTTTCTTAAACACCTAGGATCCCAGTCCTTTATTAGATCATAAATACGGCTGTTGCACCTCAAGGCATGCTGATGATCCTCTTAGTATACACCTTGTCCCTGCTAAACATTGGGATGCGTTATTGGAAAACAGAACTTAACAGAATCACAGGAAAATGTCACAATTTACCACATGCTTGCATGGGATAAGGGGAGCTTTTATTCCTGGGATTGATTTCTTGACCTAATTTACTTACCAGAAGATGAATAGAATGTATAGAAACATACAGAACAAAGCAGATACAATATTAACCTTAGTATTTAGATGAAAAACGGTTTACAACATTACTGGAATAGAAATAACACTGATATGAAGTTTTTCATGTAGTGGACAAGCTAAGGGCTCCATGATATTAACACCAAATTGTCCAGCATCAAAACACCTCAGAATGTCTAAAATTACCTGCAAGCTGATGTTCTTTCCACTCCTCTTCTTCCCAGAAGCACAAGACTCACTAGAATGCTCTCCACTCATGATATAATGTAGGTTCAGAAAGTCATATGCAATATTGTAATGTAAGAATGTGGGATGTTTGCCTACCATACCTCATTTGTATTGGGTAGGTTTCCATGAGTATGCTGCTGAGCAGTCACAACCTGGATTGATTGCTTACTGTTGCCACAAAATGTACTGTCTATATCTCTGATCCTTGTTCACTCCAGAAACTTCCATCAAGGGGGTGGCCACGGCAAAAGAGTCTCCACTTATCCCTGTTGTTACATGCCTTCCTCGCATGCACCATTTCACGCATTTTTCCCTCATCTCTCTCCATCCAGTACTCTTCCACTCTTTATTTCCCCATGTCACAGGTGGTCTTCCACTCACACCAGTCCCTTTAATTGCATTCTCATACATTCTGTCTCCAAACTTCCCATCTAGCATTCTTTCAACATGCCTAGACTGCCTCCAGAATTCATTACCTTTGCATTCCTTACCAAACCACATCTCTCATACACTCCCACATTACTTTCTTCATTCCATTTAGTCGTACCATATCCTCCTACCACATAACTCTTTTCCACAGCCTGGATTCTTGAACTCTGTGACTCATTCTATGTTCATGTTTTTTCTGCTTAGGTCAGGGTCAAGAGGACTGTGTTGTCCCTTAATCCTTTCTTCATTCCATATTTACACCTTTGCCCTTAATTATTCTGTTAAGGGACTCAGTGACTCTTCTGCCTTGTACTGATCTCTCCCTTATCTCTCCTTCCATAGCTCCCAAATACATAAATTTCATCACCTCTTCCAGTCTTTCTTCCCCCATGCCTGTAAGACAGTTTAAACACTTTCTTCATTCACTTTATAGGGCTTTACAAATTCTGTACTTCACTGTTTCCTTTCAGATACCATTACTTTACTTTTACTAACATTTTCCTTCAATGCTTATGCTTACACACATCATGGAAAACACTTAAAAATGTCTGTAACTCCACATCATTCTCAGCAGCCAACACATTATCATCCTGAAACTGGCTTGTTGCTAGTCACCATACTTCACCGCCACACTCCATCTTTACATCCCTTTTCCCTAGTTTTGCTTCCATATCTCTTATCAATCCGTCCATATATATATGTATAAGCCATATCTCAAAAATATAGCAATTTACTCTTACCCCTAGCTGGAAGGCCTTCGTAGAAGATGGTGCAGAAGACGGAGACGGAGAGATGGGTTCGGAGGGGCTAGGGTGTGAGAATTATTCTTGAACTTACTGTGATCTCAAAACTTTGTAAAGATTTCAATGCATTTTTCACATTTCAGTTTGAAGATATTTGTGTAAACCTAAGCAGATTCATCAGAAAATAAATGTAGTTTTATATTTCATGTTTTAGCTTTCATTTGACAAAGGGAACTGATTTGAGTTCATTACATGGCAATAGGTTTTATTACAAGTTCAGGTAGTATTAAAGATTGATTATGACATGTATTGAAAGCATCACTTTCCATCCTGGGTTCCAGATATTTTTCTCTGTTTTTAAGGAAGTATCATCTATGTTAGGATGCAAGAGATGTTTTAGTGTTTTTTAAAGTAATTTTTGTGTAGAAAATATTTTAGAATTACTCACTATTAATGTAAGAGAGGAAAACTTTTTTTTTTAATCCTTTTGTTAATGAATGAATTCCATTGAATACAGTAAAGAAAATATTGTATGTGTGCATTAAGTGTGACCCTTGTTTCAAAATATTCAAGTTGGATTATTGTAAATGTCTAATATTATAAATGCTAGCACTGTTTTTTTTCTTTGAAGTAGACCAGAGGGTTGTGAGACTTATTGATATCATAATGAATTCACTGATTCACATTATCCTTATTTGATTTTTGAAAACATGTTGCATTTTTAATTCTGACAAATTATTTATATTATGTACAATACTTTAGGGATGCAAGTCTTGAGAGAGATCATAATACACTTTATGCTTCATATTATTCATGTTTATTCACTAGATATTCATGTTATGATTGGTAACTTGTATATGCTGTGAATTAGAACTTTAGGTTTAGTTTCAGTAAAGAAACATTCTTTTATTCTTGTCCATCCATTACATATTGTAGGTCTTCTTTAGTAATACAGTGGGATGGTTCTTGAAGAACTTTTTCCATATAATTGTAATTCTCTACATCAATTACTGTAAGATTTCTCTTCCTTTTTTATACATGCTTGCATTTCCTACCGTTGTGGAATTGCATCAGTAAGACGAGAAAGTCTTCAAGAAAAAATCCTCACTTTGCTCCCCTCATTCCTATTTTTAGTTTGGATATACAGGAGGGGAGGATTTCTAGCACTGCTGCTCCCTTCCCCTTCCTGCCCTTCTTAGTTATGCTGTGATATGAGATACTTGAGTAGTATTCTTTCTTCTATCCTCAGGGAAAGTAAATGAAGGTTAACTAAAGGAATGACTCACGTTCCCATAAAAGATAATTTTCTTTTTTGTATTTCTCTGCCATTTCCTGAATTAACAAGGTAATGCCAGGAACAGACACAGTAAGGGTGCTTTCGCTCATATCCATTCTCTAGCTGTAATGTGAAGTGCACTGAAACCACAGCACCCCAATCCACAAGACCATTCTGTGGTTTCCTCTGGCTGCTTCATATGCCCTGGTTCTCTCTATTCTGTGCATATCTTTCACCCTTCTGCATGTTCATTCGCTGACCATTCAGAAAAATTTTTGCTATCCTTCGATCTCCAGTTTGGTCTCCCCTTTCTTCTTTTCCCCTCCACTTCAAACACATATCCTTTTTGTCAACTACTCCTCACTCATTCCTTCCATGCATCCAGACCTTTTCAGCACATCTTCAGGACTGTCAACCATGCTCTTCTTATTTGCCACACCTGCTTCTTACCCTTTACAACTTACTCGATCAAACCACCTCACACCACATACTGGCCTCAGACTTTTAATTTCTAACACCTCCACTCTCCACTACACATCCTCATCCATAGCTCTTGCCTCGCATCCATACAACATCATTGGGAATACTGTACCTTTAAAACATACCCATTTTTACCATCCCAGATAACGACCTCTCTCTCTACACATTCCTCAGTGCTTCCAGAACCATTACTCCATCACCCATGCCATGACTCACATATGCTTTCAAGGTTCCATTTGCTGCCTTGTTCACTCCCAGGTATCTAAAACTTTACTTCTTCCAAATTTTCTCCATTCAAACTCACACCCCAGCTAACCTGCCCCTCTACCCTACTAAACCTTATATTCATATTCACTGTCAGTTTCTTTTTTCACACACTATCCCACACTCGGTAACCAACTTCTGCAGTTTCACACTCTAATCTACATCCAGTGCTGTGTCATTAGCAAACAACTAACTCATTTTCCACGCCTCCTAATACTCCATACAGACTGCATATTTGCCCTTCTCTCGAAGACCCTTGCATTTACCTTTATCACCACCCTGTCCATAAACAAATTGATCAGCCATGATGACATTACACATCCCTGCAACAGATCTACCTTCACCTGGAACAACTCACACTCTTCTCTTCCAACTCGCACACACTCCTTACACTCTTGGTAGAAACATCTCACTCTTTCCAGTAGTTTTCCTCCCACATCATATATTTGTAAGACCTTCCACAAGGCATCTCTATCAATCACATCTTAAGCTTTATCCAGATCCGGAAATGCCATATACAAATCCTTCTGTTAATCTAAGTATTTCTCACAAATATTCTTCAAAACAAAGCAACTGATTCACACATTGAAAATCCTTCAGAATTTTTATTACATCTACTCTTCACGTCATCACTACCTGTTACCACTTCCCCATTTGCCCCTTTCTGTGAAATTCCCGTGTGTTCTCTTGTTCTTCTCGCTCTATTAACATCCTTCCATCCTTCCAAAATATGCTATTCTCCATGCAGTTTATTGATGTTCACCCAACCCAACTCTCATTCACCCTTTTTCATCCCCTGCCTGCACCTTCCTCTTGACCTCCTAGTGCATTCTCTTATACTTCTCCCAATCATTTGCACTCCTTCCATGTAAATACTGCCCATACAGGTCTCACCTCTCTTACATTAGCAACTTTACTCGATTATCCTTCCATTCACTACCCTTTCTCACCTGCCCAGCTCCCACTTTCAACATGCCATTACTTCTCTTGCACATGCCAGCACTGCTTTCCTAAATGTCTCCCATTCCTCGTCCACTCCCATTGTTTTGCTTTCTCTTGCCTTTTGCCATTCTTCACCCAGTCTCTCCTGATTTGTCTTCACACGTCTCTTTTTCAGGCTCACATACTTCCACCACCTTCTTCTCACTCATATCACTTCCCTCTTTTCCAAAAACCTCTACAAATCTTAACCCTTGACTCCACCAAGTAATGACCAGACATCTCATCGGCAGCCCCTCTCAGTACATTCACATCCAAGAATCCTTTGTATGTTTATCAATTAGAATGTAATCCAGTAATGCCCTCTTAGCATCTTTCCTACTTACCCATGCATACATATATATGTCCCTCTTTTTAAACCAGGTATTACCGGTCACCACACCTTTATCAGCACACAATTCCACAAGCTGTTTGCCATTCCTATTCACATGTCTGAATACCCCATGACCCCCAGTTATACCCTTTGTTGCCGCATTACTCACTGATGCTGACATACTCACTCAGCTGCTTCTAAAACACTTTCCTCTTATCATCTTTCTACTTATGGCCTGGTGCATTAGCACTAATTATTACCCATCTCTTGAAGCCTACTTTCATTTTTACTTACATCAGTCTGGAGCTCACTTCCTTGTACTTATACACATTCCCACAACTCTAGGTTCAGCTGCGGTGCTACCCCTTCCTTAGCTCTTGCCCTCCCACAGATCCCTGACTTACCCCTGAGACATTTGGTATCCAAGTTCCTTTCCTCAAACTTATTGCCTATCTCTGCTTCTTCTCATTTAGATTACATCCACACCCCATAGATAGATAAATAAATAAATTTGCTTGGTTTTTAATGCATTTCAAACTGATTGCATTGCTTATCACTCACAGTTCTCGGTTGATTGAGAAAAGTACTGCATACCAGATTACATTGTTGATCTGAGGTGATTAGACCCAAATTGATATTTTTACATGTAGATATAATTAGGAGTTGAATGAACCATAACCTTAATTGGAGAGAGTCAGGTTTAGAATAGTTTTTATCTAAATTTGTAACATGGCTAATATAAGGTAAAGTGTCTTGGTAATACATCTCGGTCAAACAGTTGTCCTTACATATAATGATACTACATTAATGAAAATGTCTAAGTGGTGTAGAATAAAAGATATATTAAATCTCACATGCAAACATATTGACTGATGTTACCTAGCTCAAATGGGAAAGGCAATTAGACATAAAATGAAAAAAATATCTGAACTGAAAGCTTTAAACATGGTAATACAGACTCAGTTTAAGTATCATTCAGTTGTTGAAAAAAAAACAGATTTTTGTGTTTTCATATATTGGTACTTCTAAGTCTTATTTAAAGTGTTTTTGGAAGACATTGTTTGCCACTTATTTGTAGTATTCAGATATTGAAATTCTTTTGAATGGGACCTCTTCCTATTGATATTGGAACTACTTTATCTTCTCTGACATTCTGACTGATGTCACAATATAATTAGAATGAGTTTTTTTTTTTTTTTTTTTTTTTTTTTTTTTTTTTTAAGGCTCC
>JAYMFT010137443.1:0-12902 GCA_038088735.1 Panulirus argus
TCTCTCTCTCACACACACACACACACACACACACACACACACACACACACACACACACACACACACACACACACACCTTACATTCTTAATAAACACTTTTTACTGCTTCTAGTAGCTTTCCTACCACTTTGTATGTTTCTTAAACCTTCCACAAGGCATCTCTATCAACCTTATCGTATGCTTACACAAACCCTTAAATGCCACAAACCTTACCAATGCTAGCTGGCAAGAATGCTGTCACTGCACATCTCGAAGCTCCGTTGCATTATGACATCTTTTATTAAACCATTCCCTCTTCTTTGTATAGTTCTCTCTTAATTTTAGGCTTTAGGTACCTATGCCTCTACTCCATTGAAAATTTCACAGAACTACTCAACACAGTGCTCTGGCTCCTGGTTACTGAATTCCATTTCCTAATGTACGTTACCTTAGAAATTGTTGAGGTTTCAATAGTTTCTGCGATTATATCTCCTTGCAATTTCTTGTCTCATGTCTGCTCTTTTAATATCTGCTTTTACCACATAATTAGACTTAAGCATTACATAATCCTATAAAGCCTTCTTATCATCTACCCTATTCCCTGAGTGCTTATGTATGTCCTCCTTTTAAAACTGGGTATTCCCAGTCATCAATCTTTTTTCAGTACATAACTCCACTGTCTGCTCACCATTTTCACCCACATTACTCAGTACCCTATGCCCTCCAGTTGAAACCTCAACTAAGCCCAACTGCCCCATTACTTAATTTAGTATTCAGATTACCCATCGGTAACACTTGATCTCTCACATTAGAGCTACTGTCACACTCATACAGCTCCTCCCAAAACACTTGCCTCTTTTCATCACCCTTCTCATGGCTAGTTGCATAAGCACTGATAATCACTCACCCCTCATAATTCACTTTTATTTTCACCCATATCAGTCTGGAGCTCATTTCTTACACTTCTTCACACATTCCCACAATTATTTTTATCAGAAGTGCTATCCCCTTCCTTTGCTCATTCCCTCACTCTTAGGCTAACCCCAGACTTTACCCACTGGACATTTTAAACCATTCAACCTGCTTAATCTTGAGCTTTTTTTTTGTGATCACAGCCACAACATCCAGGCTCGTTTCCTCTAAAATACTACCTATCTCTGTTCTTCTCTTCCTGGTTACTTCTAAACACACCCTACCTGAGCCTTCATAAACATTCTGTAAAGCAAATACCTGATCCACACATCCTCTACCACCCTTGAAACCCCTTTATTCCTCCTCACTCTGGTGCTCATGATGTCCATGGAGAAAGACAGTGCCAAGGGAGTAAATAAGGGCAAACATCATATATATCTATAAGAAAGGAGACAGACCAATCTCCTTGAGAAGTCTGATTTCTAAGGTACTGGAAAAATAATCTGAAAGCAAATGGACGACTTTCTCCAGAGGAAAAATAACTCAAGAGAGAACCAACATGGTTTCAGGGAATTAAGGTCATTTGTATGAATCTTGTAGATAAGTATGAGAAAGTGAGCACTGTTTTATGTAAAAAGGAGGATTTTTTGTATCCTGGACTGCCAGAGAGCATGTAACACCATACCCCATGTATCATCTGGATTATCAGGCAGGAATAATGGGGAGACTCCTTCTATGGATAGAAGATTACCTTAGTGGAAGGGAACAGAATATACATGTCAGAGGAGCCTTCTCAAAATGGTTTGAGGTTGTCCCTGGAGTGCCACAGGGTTCAGTTCTAGGACCATCATTGTTCTTGATCTATATGAATATCTTGCCAGAAGGTATGGACTCCTACCTGAGTAGGTTTGCAGGTGACACAAAGGTCATGAGGAAAGTGAAAAGTTGGAAGATTACATCAACTTGGAGGGTGATGTAAACAAACACTAAAGTTGGTCTGATACATGGTTGATGAAGTTCAACCTGAGTAAATGTAAAGTACTGAGAAGAAGGTCTCATTATTAACATTATTTAGTGGAAGATATGGTGCAGGAATCTGCATATAAGAAAATCTTGGGAGATGACATTGTCCCTAACCTGTTGCTAGAGTCCCACATTAGAATGATAAAGAAGCATTGTCTGCTAGCAAATATTAGATTTGGTTTCAAGTATATGAATAAAGAAATGTTCAGGAAGGTGTGTGCACATCATACATTAGGCCAAAACTAGAATACAGTTCTCATGTTTGGTCATCACACCTATAAAAGCAAAAAGAACTAACAGAGAAGATCCAGAGGAGGACGACAAAGATGGTACCAGAATTAAGAGAGCCGAGTTACATCATGGAAAAATTAGTGAGGGGTGACCTGATCACAACCTTTGAATTTGTAAATTATCATGGTGATGTAGACAGTGTACACATCTTTGAAATATCCAGGGTTAGAACAACCAGAATTCATAATACAAAATAAAAGCAACAGCTTATAAGAAAGGATGTAAAGAAGTACTTTTATAGTATGAGCTATAAATAAATGGAATAAACTGAATGAGAATATATTCATTTTGGACAGCATACAGAGTTCAAAAACTTGTATGATAGAAGAGAATATTCAAGAGATGGGACTCCTCAAGTGTAAAACTCTCTCCCTGTGCAGTACAAATAGATGATAACACACATCCTTACCAACTATCTATTCCTGAGTTTTACAGACAACACTCAGCAAAGATAGTACTGTTGCTCTGTACAATTTTCTGATCTTATGTAGATACAACATTGATCTTTTCCATTCCCTTGGCACTGTACTTTCTTCCAATGATTTTTTAACGTTATTCACAGAAGCCTGTCAGTTGTGTTGCAAACACCTTTAGCACATATGTAGAGACTTTATTGGGAGCATATATCAGTCACGTCCCTTTAATTCTCTGCTTATGTCTTTTCTAGCAAATCCAATGCTTTTCATGTCCTTCATCCTATCCCATCTCGCTGGTGTTGGAGCAGTAGTGTCATCCACTGTGAATACATTTATTTAATTCCTTGCACAATACAAAAGTTCTGGATGCTTGTACTGGAAAATTCCCTTATCAGAATGTCAATGAGCACACCATAATCAGAGGGGCAGATACATTATCATTATTAATTCATATAATGAAATGGAAATAGGAAAAATTAGATTTGATAAACCATTTGGTAAAGTTATCATATTGTGCTTGAGTTTATTTACTTGGTTAATGAGGACATATAAAGGAAATTAGAGATAAAACTAGACTGAAAGAGGAGGCATAATCATGGAAACTACACAAAGCTGAATAGTTTCTTTAAGAATGATGGATTAGGATATGGTGTTTCATCACAGTATAGACCATTGTTATGGAAAATTCTGTGAAATTTACGATAAGTTAAAACATTAGTATATTTGGCAGTAAACACCCAGGGAGAATTCAGAAAGAGAGATGTTATTTAGTAAATGATGTCTAAAGGAAAAGGGGCCAATGATGAAACTTTTCAATATAAACATAAAAAGCAAAATAAAATGCTTCTGCTTGGTATATTCACCAGTTAAACAAACAGAAATAAGTCAGAGAGAATTCAGAGCATTTCACAGCAAAACTGATGGGCTGGAACATATGCACTATCATGAGAGGTTGAAAGAGTCAGTTTGTAAAGCCGAGAAAGAGGGGAAAGATACATGAAAATGTATGCATGGCAGCAGGTGGGAAGCATCAAGAGAAGAAAGTCATGGATTTAACTGCAAATCAGAAATGACAGAAAAAAATGAAGTAATACCTGAGGATATACCACAAATATTTATTTTTCTTTTCTTTCTTATTTGTTTGTTGCCATTTTTCACTTTAGCAAGGTAGCACCAGGAACAGATGAAGAAAGGCTTCATTTGCTCGTATCTATTCTCAAGCTGTCATGTGTAATGCGCTGAAGTCACAGCCTCCTATCCACAACCAGGCCCTAAAGACCTTTCATTAGTTCCCCTCCCCTGCTGCTTTATATGCTCTGGTTCAGTCCATTCACAGCATGTCACCCCTTCTATATTGCATTGCTCCAATTCACTCTATCCTGTGCATGCCTTTCAGGCAAGAGTATATGAGAATATGGCAAAAAGGTTAAAGATTATCCAATGTAATACCAGGAGAAATGTGAAATGTAAGAGGAGCAACCACATGAAACTTCATGCTGTTGCAGTTAGCATTGCTGACTGTGAATGTGACACCTACAGTCGAGCACATCTGTTCAAAATCTGGTAATAGCGGTTGGTTCACAGTCAACCCAGCTGTTCATCCTCCCCAAGGGGTTGGTCACTGGATAATGACTTTATAGAACATGCCTGCCATATAAGGGTTAAGAATGGTGGTCAGAAATTGCACTGGACTACAGAGTGGTATCCCTGAGTATGGTCTGTAAAACATTATTAAAGAGAATTAGAAAGTAAATGGATGATTATTTGTACAGGCAAAATTACCTGAGTCATGCACTGCAAATCTCTTAGGGCTATGAGAATATGAGATATATTTTCAACATAAAAGATGGATGAATGGAGTGTGATTCTAAACTGCAAGAAGGTGTTTAACACTTTATCACATTTGAGGCTGGTAAAGAAGCTGGATTTTCAGGCAGGTATAAAAGATTTTTTTGGTGGATAGGAAAATATCTTGGTGAAAGAGAATGTAGGATGCATGTCAGAGGAACTTTTTTGAAATGTGTTAGGATTACCAGTGTCGTTTTGCAGAACTGCCCGTTGGGACAATTGTTGTTCTTGATCTTTGTAGATGATATGCTAGAGGGACTTGATTCATACCTGAATGTTTGTGAAGATGATGCTAAGATCATGAGAGAACTGAGTAACAACAAGATTTGCACCAGCATACAAAGGGACTGCTGCTACATCACAATTCGTGTGTGGCCGTTGGCAACTCAAGGGTGGGCTGTTTTGATAACTGTTTCTTTCCTTACACCTCAGAGTTTTGGAGCAATCTACCTTTTCGTCTTTCCCAATAACTATGACCTGGCACTTTTTAAAACACAGTTTTTTACCTCCTCCAAAATTCATAAAAGGTTTTCCTTGTATCTTCTTTTTCCCTTTCATTAACCTCTTTATATTTCAATGAAGGCCTGGCCTTGATGTGAACTTTTGTCCATGACTGGAGCTTCCAACATAAAAAACCAAGAATTCCAAGGGTTGTTATCATACATGGTTGATGAAGTTCACCCCAAGTAAATGCATATTACTGAAGATGAAACACAGTGCAGAAGGCCTCAGTATGCATAGAGATTAATATGCAACAATCTACATGAGTTTAATCGTGAGAAGAAATTGGGGTCAATATTTTAACTAGTGTGTCACAAGAACATCATGTTAGGATTCTTAAGAAGGCAAACTATCTACTCATTAGAATTTAAAACTGTCTTGAAGTACATGGATGAGTTCTTCAACAAGTTTGCGACATAGATGTAGATTAGTTTTTACTTTTCAGTTTTACTCAGTTCAGTTAAAGAAGTACGAAGAACTAATAGCGAAGGTCCATGGAAGGCAACAATGATGTAACCTGAAATAAGAGATGAATTATGGAGAAAGCCATAAATTTGTTTTACCATAGAAAAGAAAGTAAGAGGAGACTTGATCATACCCTTCATATTCCTAAACCAGTTTTATGATGCTGTCGGTTAGGTTCTTTTCAAAATGCAAAATGAATAAGCCAAGGTTACAAAAAAAATGTAGCAATAAGAAAAAATTAGCAGAGATGTGGGTGGTTGGATGAACTGAGTGGTTTAGATAAGATAGAAGTCAAGAAGTACTTTTCTGATATCAGAGTTCTAGGTGAATGGAATGAGCTAAGGGTTGAAATTTTGAATGGAGACACCAAATAGAAGTTTGAAGAGTTTTGTGACTTGAGAAATTTTAATAGAATTTATAGCCCTTTCTTTATACTGTTCAGGTAAAAATAGGCACAGACAGGGTAATACATACATAGACAAGATGTTCAGAAAATTTTTATAGCATTTATTAGACTCAGTTTCAAGTACACATCACCAGTTTCATTGCATTATTTGAAAGAAAATTGTAGGTTTACCAAAGAAAATCCAGTGATGGACTACAAAGATTGTGACTGAAGGAAAGGGGTTAGATTAGAGGGAAAGGTAAGCAACCATGGAAGTACCCGTACTGATGTAGAGGAAGAAAAAAGGAGATGACTAGTGATAAAACATAAGCAGAAAATAGGAAGGAAGCAAGTTAGAAAATACTTGAAGACATAATTCTCTGTGAAAAGAGTGCTGGGTGAATGGAACGTTTCAAAAAAGAAACGATAAGTGCTGTGGAAAATAAAAATGCCATGTTAAAAAAGTTTAAAACTTAGGGCTGCATTAATGTAGAGATTCTTGTCTATAATGTTCAAATAGATAATACTGGTCAACAAAATTTTTTTTTTTTTTTTACCATGAACTAAGATGGGTGGACATTACAGTACTTTTTCCGCTAAATTCAAATCTGTTTTTAAAATTTTTCTCTCAGGCATGGTTTGTAAGTGACAGAGTAATTTGATTTTACATTAAGTGTATATTACTTATTGATAAATAAGGCTGGTATTATACTTTAAAAACCTACTCAAAAAATGTAGAAGTTTACGATTTTTGGCTATTTTTGACCTCAGGAACACTCCTCCTTGAGTCCAGCAGTAATCTGCCAACATAGAGGGGCTCCACTTTCTTTGGTACCACTTTTCCATGTCCAAAATGTCCCAGTGAAGTCTTTCGCTTTACTCATCACTGACTGCCCCAAGATTTTCTGGGAAATAGTCTGAGTCAAAAAAATGGATCTTTATACTCATATTGCACCCTAGAGCTTTATATGAAGTCATTATGTCTTTTACAGCATCACAATAGTTTTCTGATCAGTAATTGCCCAAAAATTATTTGTAAACTTTCTTAAATGACAGCCATGCAGTTTTTTCAAATTCAGTTAGCTCTTCATCGAACTTTTCATCTCGAAACATTTCCTTGATCTGTGGTCCTACAAAAATACCCTCTTTGGTTTTTGCATCTGATTCTGGGGAATTTGCTCTTCAGATATGAGAATCCATGGCCAGTTTTATCCATACCTTTGACAAAGTTCTTCATCAACCCGAGCTTAATGTGCAAAGGAGGCACATAAATTTTCTCAGGATCAACAAGGGGAGGATTGATTACATTCTTCTTCCATGAAGTCAGTGATGTTCTTTTAGGATACACTTTATTTACATAATAATTTTTCTTGCCCGGCTATCCCATTCACAGAAGAAACAACAGAACTTCGTGTAACCATATTGCATTCCTTTTGCCCATAGTGTGAAAAGCCTGACACATGTGACACAACAGATAAGGGGGCCTCAACTTTTATCCTAGTCACCCACTTTACAACCAGAGTACGAGGTGGTATCAAAAAGTTATGAGACCAGTCCTATGTTCAAGAGAGTACTCACATGATTTAAGGTTGGGCACCATTCCCTTCAAAATAGTCCTCTCTGGCAGCCATACAGCACTTCCAGTGCTGTTGCCACACCTGGAAGACTTTCTGGAAGTCTTGTTCTCGAAACATGTCAAGCACCTTTTGCGATTCATGCTGGATCTCCTCCACGGTGTCAAAACAGCGACCCTTCAACTGAAACTTCATCTTCAGGAAGAGGAAGAAGTCACAAGGTTCCAAATCTGGCGAATAGGGCGGGTGTGGTAGGGTCACTGTGCTGTTGCGGCTGAGAAATTCACGAGTTATGAGAGCTTGATGACAGGGTACATTGTTGTCATGAAGCATCCAATTGCTCTTGTGCCATATTTCAGGCCATTTCTGCCAAATGTTCTCCCTCAGGTGCCTCAGAACATTGCAGTAGAACTGTTTGTTCACAGTCTGGATATTAGGGATGAATTCACGGTGAATAACCCCATGAATGTTGAAAAAAACTATGAGCATGCTCTTGGTTGCACAGCGGACCTGCCAGGCCTTCTTCAGTCTTAGAGATTTTGAGCTCTTCCACTGTGAAGACTGTTGTTTAGTCTCCGGGTTGTACCCATAGACCCAAGTCTCCTCCCCAGCGATGACCCTCAACATGAAGGTTGGGTCATCCAGGGCATGCTGATGGAGATCTTGACAGACCTTAGCACAGTGCTCCTTCTAATCGGGGTCAGAAGCCTGGGCACAAACTTTGCAGCAATGCAGTGTTTGTTCAAATCAGATGTTAGGATTGCTTGCACCGTTCCATATGACACATTGATGATGGCAGCAATGTCCTTAATGGATCTCCAACAATAATCATGCACAAGTCGCCGAATTGTTTCCACATTTTCTGGGGTTGAGCTCGTAGAAGATCACCCAGACATGTTGTCATCATCTAGTGAGGTTCTGCCGCTTTTGAATCATGTGTGCCACTCGAAACACCACACAGGACACATTCCTTCTTTGCCATACACATGACAAATCATTTCAAAGGTCTCAGTTGCAGATTTACCAAGTTTGATGCAGAATTTGATGTTTGCTTTATGCTCTAGTTTGCTGTCCATGATGAAATCGCAAATATGCATGTGCATATGGTCAAAAAAACTCCCTTAGACCAACACACAATGTTCACAGAATGACTCCACTCAGCAGACTGATTGATGACAGCAACCCCTAACCATCACAGCATGCACATCACCGTACTGTCATCTGCTGATGTGCTATGGAACTAGTCTCGGAACTATTTGATATCACCTCGTAATGCTCATAGCATTTTTTAATGACGGGTATGAAAGAACGTATTTGTGATATGAATGTCAATTCACCGCAGATGTAGCAGAAGGAATCAGACTATTCACAGAGTTTCTCAGCATTATAATGGTGGATGGGATATCAGCACAACACATGAATACACAGAAGCTCAATCTGTCAACAGAGTGGAAAAGACACTGTTTACACATTGAGTTCTAGCCAGCAACTGACAGAGAGCTGCTGCTCTGGAGTGAGAACTGTTTGAATGTCCCAATTTTTCCAGTCACGTTTCTGCAGACTCCTGGTGACTCATTTATCTAGACTTGTGGTTTCAAAAAGAAGCTATTTTACTTCACAAACAATGAAAATAGCTGTGTTTGTTAAATTTTTTGTTTCAAATGCTCCGTATAGCACTGGTACATATGAACTGTACATAGGGATATGCAAGTATGCTGGAACAATAAATCAACAGTGAGAGAGAATTTCTGAAAACATATTTGGATTCAGCATGCAAAAATACATAAGAAACAGAAATTTTTGCCATGGGACAAAATCTTTGTTGATCAATGTAATTACAAATAGGTAATCACATATGTATAGTATTGCTTACTTACTTGAATTTCACCCCTTAAGCAGGCATTTGTAATTCCCATGCTTTCTGAAAAATGGGTGTAAAGGGAAAAATATTTTTTCTCTTATGAAGTGAAAGTACATTATATCAAGTTAACAACATAATAGGGAATCAAGTAAAATAGGCCTCATCTTTCCCATGGAGAAATGCCAGAAATTAAAAGGTTTTGGTGGTATTGAATAGCTGAGATAGCACCAAACTATATAGTCTGATGCTGACATATCTTGATTATATCTGCCTCATTCAAATAGTGTTTTAATGTACTTTTTTTATCAGTATCAAATAGATTTTTTGCATCAGTTAGTTTATCAGTTGGATCACTAGACTCCTTATTGCTACATTACTGAGCAAATACCATTTGATGTCATTCATACTGTGCAGTGTGCAGTAACATCCTCTCAACACCATGGCTGAAAGTTAACTGAAGAACTCATGTGAAGTTGTTGTATGAGGAAGTTATTGGCATCTCCTGTCACCACCATATATTAGCAGAAATTACATTTTTAGCATGAAAGAACAAATTTATCCATTTGAGGTCCCCTTTATCAGGCAAAGTAGATCTGTTCGAGGTCAGGTTAAGAGGCTAATTGTGGCAGTGTTATTCATATGAAATCAATTTTGTGTCAATTAAGTTTTCCTTCAGCTTACAACCATGTGTAGAGCATCCTCTCCATAATGTTCAAATAGGTAATGAAAAATAAGTAAACACATATGTATTATATCATTACTGTATTACTATTGTTATACAACCCAAGGACCCATTTGGTGTTCCTTGCAGCTTTGAGGCTGCACCCTGCTCATGAACAAAGAAATGCTGGACTCCTTTCAAACAAGAAAGTCCTTGCAAAGGCTGTACTCCTTACCATCCAGTGGCAAAGATCATGCCTTTGCTGATGGTGCCTTGTTGTGTGATCCTTAGTAGGCATGCCTTTGCTGATGGTGCCTTGTTGTGTGGTCCTTAGTAGGCAGAGTCCTGTAATACTTCACATATGTATCACATATATATAACTTATTTTTTGTCTGATATTTTTATTATTAAATTCACTTTGTGTCACTGTTGTTTCCCTCTAGCCTATAACCATGGTACTGATAAGTTGTAGTTAAGAAGTGAGGCAGAATAGGTTAATCTTGCACCTCACACCCTGTGAAGATTACCACATTCAGATAATGACCCCAGGAAACAGAAATTTTATTCAGAATTTTCATCTGTACATTATTTATTATTCAGATTATATTTCACACTTAAGCAAAAGATAATAGATATGATTTGGATTAACTATAGTTGATGATGTAAAATGTATTACAGATGAAACATAAAAATACCCATAATGCTAGCAGTGTGGCATTTCAGTAGTATGAATATTGGTTCTGGCATCAGAAAAGTTACATAACATTTCAGAAAGTTTTTTACTACTTGCAAGATTCAAGATTTTATTTGTTATAATGCTAGAATTTTTATGGATGAGAATATAAGAGAATTAATTGTAAAATAATGTAACAATATGATGGTGAGAAACTACAAATGGTGTCTGAGTTAGGGAGAGTATGTGTGAAAGGAGGAAATTTGACAGTTAATATAGATAAAAGTGAGAATGTGAGATTTGTTTACGGGAGGGGGGGTTAGACAGGTTGGTTTGAGTGTGGATATGAATGGGGAGAACTGAGAGGAAGTGGAGTGTCATAAGTACCTAAGGGTGTATGTGGCAGCAGATGGAAGTGTGGGAGCTGAAGTGAACTATAGAGCTCCTGGGTGCATTAAGGAGTGTGTGGAAGGGAAAGTTAGTGTCCATGGGGCTAAGGTGGATATGTTTGATAATTTAATTGTCCAAATGGTGCTGTGTGGGTGTAATTCTTGGGCCCTAAATGCAAAAGAATGGAACAGGGTTGATATTTTGGAAAGTATGTGCCTTACAACAATATGTGGTGTGAAGAGAGTTAATCGTGTATAGAATGACAGTATTAAAGAGAGATGTGGAAGGAAGAAGAATATAATTGAGAGAGATAAACAGGGTTTGCTGTAATGGTTTAGACCAATGGAGAGGATGCATAAAGAGAAACTGAGTTAGAGGATATGTGCATCAAAAGTGGAGGGAGCTTTGATTAACATTGGCCTCAACATGCAGGAGGATGTGAAGTGTACATGGGATTGAAAGAATTGGGGTGATTTGCTGTCACTGGGT
The DNA here is from genome assembly GCA_038088735.1 of Panulirus argus. Classification (NCBI taxonomy): domain Eukaryota; kingdom Metazoa; phylum Arthropoda; class Malacostraca; order Decapoda; family Palinuridae; genus Panulirus; species Panulirus argus. The sequence goes on from JAYMFT010137443.1 coordinate 11,469, forward strand.
TGAACAAGAGAAAATGAATGGGTCAGGGAAGACTACAGAATGGTTGTAAGGGCTTATCTGTGGAAAGAGGTCTCTTGTTTGGGTGCATTATCCATGAAATGTACAGTTGATGTGATTAAGTAAGGCTGTTCTTCATCTGCCTTGCACCACCATTCTAATATAGGTAATAGTGAACAATTATAAAAAAAGAGAGAATATTCATCTTAGTGAAACTTTGACACAAGTTTGGCTCTAGGGGAAGAGTATTGAGTGGCTTTATGATGATAGAAAGTAGATTAGATAATCCCTACTACTTATTAGAATGTACTGTTTATCTATGATCACCAGAACTAAAATTGCACGAAGATATTACAGAATATTGACCAAAATATATGATTAATTTGTTTTATCGTATCAGTAGATTTAATGAATACTTTGAAGGATCCCTTGTGACATATGGGGCTATACTATTTTATTGCCCAATTGCTTATATTGATATGAAGTCACTACCTGGTTATGTATGAAAAATAACCCAAATAATTGTCTTGGACCCTCACAGCTGGAGCTCTTGAAACTTGTGTTTAATTATACATTATTTTGGTTACCAAGAGGGTGTTTAAAAACCATGATGGAGTTTTGTAACATTATAGTCCAAAAGAATTTGTTGTCAGAAATAGTTGGTATGTATTACTTAAATGGCAGCACATTCTTTGACATTATTAAGCAGCCAAGATGCATCCCATCCTCCACGGAGGACTACAGTATTGTGACTGGCCTATGATTCAAGTTTTTGTCTGTAAGTGGAAAGACTTTATATGTTTCTTAAAAGTGTGGAGAGCTAAATTCTGCGGAGAGGCCTAACATTTCTAAACCCATTTTTCAGCAGTTTACAGTCACTAAGTGATTTATGTATATCAGACACAAAGCTGTCACACCACTGTGCATCATTGGTTAACAGAATTTTTTTCTCTTTTAAACATGTGGTGGTATGCTGGCATGCCTTTGTCCTATGGTAATAAATTGGATTTAGATAGGAAACATCATGTTAGTTCATCAAAGGAGATTGATTTATTTTGAATAGTAGAAGTGTTTCATTGGTATTATAAGACTTTACATTTAAGCTAAGTTTTCTTTGTACAGTAACAACTTCATCTGCCATACACTTTGTGAAAGATCTACATCAGAAAGTGAGCAACTTGCATAAGAATATGGTATATATCCATCCATCTATCTATTTATTTATTTATCTATCTATCTATCTACCTATCTAACTATCTATCTATCTGTCTATCTATCTATCTGTCCATCAGTCTGTCTATCCATCTATCTATCTGTCTATCTATCTATCTATCTATCTATCTATCTAACTATCTATCTATTTACCTATCTATCTATCTATCTGTCCATCAGTCTATCTATCTATCTATCTATCTATCTATCTATCTATCTATATAT
>JAYMFT010137454.1:0-12902 GCA_038088735.1 Panulirus argus
GTCCCTCAACCCTGCTGAACCTAATAACCTTGCTCTTATTCACATTTACTCTCAGTTTTCTCCTTTCACACACTTTTCCAAACTCAGTCACCAGTTTTTGCAGTTTCTCACTTGAATCAGCCACCAGTGCTGTATCATTTGCAAACAACTGACTCGCTTCCCAGGCTCTCTCATCCTTAACAGACTGCATACTTGCCCCTCTCTCCGATATATATATATTGGACTTAATATAACTGCATTTTTTGTCAAATTTTCAAGGAACACAATTAACATTTTCTGTTTCATGAGGTATTGTGCTGTTAAATGCATTTTTGTTTATGCTACCATCATACTTTCCCTTGTCTTTTCCTTTTTGGTTTCATAATTCTCTCCATTTCAATTAAGGCCCGGCCTTGATATGGACTTTTCTCCGAAAAAAAAAAAATCATTGGATTCCAATATAGATTATTGGTGAAATTATTTTAAGATATATGGTCAGTTATTCGTAGGGATGGGTGTAGAAAGAATACCATCCGTATATAACTTGTTGTGAGGATTGGGAACTTCTCTCCCATCCTTGCCTTATTGTTCTGTGAAGGGAGGAACAGAAAGAGCCAAGTGAGGATATTTCTTAGAAGGCTTAGTTCCTTGTGTAACCTTGCTTGGGTGGGACAAGGCAAGTCTTTCTGCTTTTTGAGTGTAATTGTTTTTAACCATCTTTAGTAATGTTTTCAAATAGGAATTAAATGCTTGTTAAATCTTTTTTTTTTTGAAGTATTTTCTTAAGAAAAATTAAGTTGTAAATGAAGAGAAAAATAATAAAAGTACATATTAACCTTCAAGCTTGCTTTAGTTTCTAACTTTATATTTTTTCTAGTGTCAAATTGCAATTTAACCTTTAAACTCACCTGAGATGACTCTCCACAGCATGCAAAAATAATATTAAATAATTTTTTCCTGATAGAATATGTCTGAATTGTTTGTAACTGAAAATAACCAAAAATAGTATACTTGTTTATGTAATACAGTTGAACTTCTGTTATCCTTATTTCATGACAGCAAAATGTTCAAAACAATGTATGGTTTACACTTTTGGTTGACAATCCTTGGTTAACCAGGAAAAAAAAATATTTCAAACTGCACATGTGCACTGTACCACAGCAATTAGCATACTCACCACCTGGTGTTTTTGGCACTGGTGACTGTTTAACTTCTCCCAAGTGTTTTCCAGGTTAGTTTTGTGTGCTGATCTTGCACATTTGTATATTTAGTGCATCCTGGATTACTACTGCAGACAATGGCCCCTTTCAAGTGTTCTCAGCAATTGCCTGACAGCTCGTTCAAGCTATCTATGTCTCACTTAAAATGCAGGAGGAACATTTTAAGCCTCAAAAAGATGGAGTTGTGCAAGAAGCTGGCTAAGGGCAAGTCCAAAGTGGCACTTATGAAGGACTTCATTATCAGCTTGATGTCTTTGTATGACATCACTAAGTAGCAGAAGATCAAAGCATTTAGTAGTGCTTATTTGTTTTCATAATAATATATCCTCTTTGTAATATATTTACAAATAAGTAAAATATTGTAAAATTACCTGTCCTCACTTTATTTGGAATCACTATATGTAATTTCGCTATTATGTGGGGAACCTACTTCTACCAGCCCCTTTTTAATGTGATCAAAATTCACTTCTATGCAGTACAAAGTTAGTCAAAACTTCAGTGAGCATGGAAGGTGGAGTGTGCCACGTTTCAGTCTCATAGGTACCACTGTTGTGTGTAGATCTGTGCTACTTGTGTGATTTGGGTATATCTAATAATGTGATTTTCCTGCAATCTTCTTTGTTTGTATTTGTTCATATGGCATCCAAACATCTAGCAACTTCTTCTCCAACCCCATAACCAGCAGTACTGTGTGCTAGCCCTGCCTTTTGACAAAATGATAAGAGCAATAGGTAAAAGTAGTTGGTAGGAACATTTAGGCTGGAGCACAAGGTAGAAGTACTCAGTCAAAGAGAACATTGAGTAGGAGCCTCTGCAAACACTGTGCTACAGTTGCCCTCTGTCAGTGGCCTGTTACAGATGAAGCACTAAAGACTAAGAAGCGACACTGGAGTTTGCTAGCTGTGGAGACTATTACCATGGCCACCCCCTTGAGAGAGTTCCAGGTGGGAACAGGCATCAGAGATACAGATACACAGACTGCAATAAATCCCAGATATTAAAATAATATCCATAACATAACTAAAATACAAATAAAAAAATCTTTTTTCATACAATTACAAAAATTAAAGACTGTACAGCCATGGTTTCTGACAAAAACATCAAAGCTGTTTTCCTCTTGAATTTTTCCATGTTCATTTCCCACTTGTATTAAATTAATCTTTTTTCATTTCTTTTCTTCTTTATTTTCATTCTCTTTTCATCCTTAAGTTACAGATCTCCTTGTACAGTTTTGATCTAACACTTCATGACACATCTATACTCTCTGTCTCCCCCATCTTTATCAATACTTTATCACTGTTTCTATACAGCATCCTTTTCTGTGCTACTAGTTTTTTACATATTTTCTACACTTTCTTAAAGGATATTTTGTTTGTTGTTATACTGAGCAGAATTTTCGTTTCATTTTTTCTTCCCACTTATAAAGCCTTTCCTTTTATTTCTAACATTTCACCTTGAAAGCAAGCAACATCAAAGGAAGATTACCTGTACAATGTTTCTATGATTATATATTTATCAATGGTATCTGAAAAAATCATGTTCCTATGTCCAATAAAATTAATCCTTACTTTGCCTAAATTTTTCTTCAAGCCACTTTTTTTTCTTTACTCATCTGATGACTACAACTCATGCAATGACTCATCTTCCTCACTTTCACTTATTAGTTGTTTCACCATTATTTCCTGGTTATCACACGTATTATCATTTCCTTTAACAGGTCTTTCTTTCATCTTAAGTGTATTCTCTTCAACTTTACTTAATTCATCATAATATATTCTTGAATCTGTATCATCAATATCCTCCCATATATGCTGCTCTGTGTTTAATGAACATTCTAGTACATTATCAGGAGCCAATGATGCCTGTCCCATTCTAGAGGAAGAACTTTCATGAACCAACCAATTATTTTTATTCAAATATGTTGCAAGAGCTGTCCATGCCCCTAATTTTTCCTTTAGTCTGTTCATTGCGTTTAAATCTATATCATTATCATCAATGCTATCCCCTCCTTGTTGATCCTCTTTAAGCTGAAGTGAACTATCTTCCAAAATTTTTGCATATTCATCCTTGTTTTTCATTTTATTTTCCTCATTCTTTGCATACAAATCCTCACATACAGTACCAAAGTTTACTTTTCCATGTTTAGCATTTACCCTCTTATATAGCAAAATTCTAAGCATTTTTGCCAAATATTCAAATGCATCTCTTTTCCTTTGCTCATTCTTTGTCCTTAAATCTGTACATACAACACTGGAACTTGAGTTTTTCTGGTAAACATTTTTACTATTAAGTGACCATATTCTTAAAAGTTTTCTGTAAAATGCACATGTATAATTTGCTTTCATTCTTGTAGTCATAGTTATATCTTCTTGCTGAAATTCTTTCGACATAATTTTGGCTTCTCTACCTGCTTTTTTAGGTAAAACATCCCTCCTTTTGACAGTACTTTTCCTCTGCATTTTGCCCTCATCTTGTTTGTCTATTTCATACTTTACTTTTTTCCTTCCATCCCCTGTTTCTTGCAGACCGTTCTCTCTTATTGGTTGTCTTTGCTTGTCTTTTTCATTCATTGCTTTACTTTTTTCCTTTCTTTTTTCTTGTCCAATTCTCTCTCTTACAGACTGTTTTTTTTTTATCTGTCCAATATGATTACTGAAATGACTTACCCTTTTCTGTTCTAGAAATCTTTCTCTTCCAGTATTAATAAGAGGATTTATGTAAGGAAATATATTCCTGACTGATAAATGTTCATCTGAATTATGAGGTAATTGTGGCAATGGTGGCCTGACAATAAATTTTTCCAAACTCTCTTCACTCCACTCAAGCAATCTTTCACCAGTTTCAATGACTGGACTCAAATTCCAATTTGTAGTAGCCCTTTCCTTTCGTTTTGATAATTTTTTCCTTGAATGGCGATACACAGATTTAATATATGTCTGTGGTAAAATTTGGCAGGAAGCAAACTTTTTTCCATCACCTTTTTTTCCTTTTTTGAGACACCAAACATCACCATTCACTTGTACTTCAAATGATAAAACTCTTCTTTGTTTCTTAAAGCAACAATCTTCTATGAAATACAAGACTGAGGCTAGATACTTTTCACACAGTGTGGAATCCCAAGCTTCCTGCAAAAGGAAAATACATTGTCAATAAACACAAGACAAAGATTGCTCAACTAGAAGTTACATACTTCTAATCCCAGTGTTGAAAGTACAATCTACTTTTACAATCCATCCAGTCCTAAAGTAGTAACTGTAAAAGATGAAAGAAAGTTTCAGACATATGAAAGGTGTAACTATTCCATTCATTAACTCATAACATGGATGTGTTTGAGAAAAAGGCTAAGAAAGAGGTTGGGGTAAAGGTTGAAAAAATAAAGAAATCAACTATGTCTAGAAATAAGCAAAGGATTACCAAATCGTCTATGAGATTACTGAACATCTAAGGGTAAGATTTCATACAGGCTACTTTACATAAAATAACACTGGTTTAGTTAAAATAATAACACTTTATGAGCATACAATAATTTGTATTATCATTATTTTCTAGGTCCACAGATTATGAAACTGAATAAAGAAAGTTTTATTCAACTAATGATAAATGTTAAATGTTATATATCTATGGTAAAAAAAGAAAAAACATAAGTCCTGTTCCAATTCAAACATCTATATATGTCTAAAAGCAACTCACAACAAGTGAGTATCTTTATATAAGTAAATTCCAAAGTTTATAAACTTTTCCTTTTATCACAACATAAATGTTAGGCATGTGAAGAGTAATATATAATGTTGTGAAGACACCTTTGATCACGCTAATGAAGTTATTTTTGTCCTCTTTACTTTAATAATCCTCACTAAAAACCACATTATATATCTGTGTTAGTGCTCTACTCTACCTTATATTCTTTTATTTTCAACAGACCCTACCTTTAATTTTTAACTTAACTACTTCTCTTTCCTCACTGAGACTGCAGCAGCTAAAAATAGATAAAAACCCCATTTCCAAACAGTGACTTTCTAAATATGTATAAAGTACCAAAACCAGTGAAAAGGAGAGGGAATGAGTATATTGAAGGACTTCTGAATGTGTTTAATGACTGGGTGGCAGATGGGTTGGGGTGGTGTGGAAAGTGAGAGAATCATGGAGAATGGTTTGATGAAGAGAGAAGAGGTGGTAAGGGCCTTGCATAGGATGTGGTTTCAGAAGTGATAATGAGGTGCCTTAAGATTAGGAGAATGCACGTAAAGTACCACTGTATCAAGGCATGGGGTACAAAGGTAAGTGTTCAAACAACAAAGGTATAATTTTGTTGCTTGTACTTGATAAACTGTATGGGAGAGCAGTGATTGAGAGGGAGAAGGCATGTAGAAAGCATCACATTGGAGAGAAAGAGTGTGGTTTCAGAAGTGGTGGAGGATGTGTGAGTCAGGTGTTTGCTTTAAAGAATAATTAGAGAAACAAGGATTTATAAGTGGCATTTTTTGATCTAGAGAAAGCATATAATAGGGATGAAAAAAGAAGCCTTAATGGAAAGTTTTAAGAATATATGGTGTGGGGGGGGAAGCTGCTAAAAGCAGTAGGAAGTTTTTACCAAGTGTTTAAGTCATAAGTACAAGTAGGAAGAGAGGAGAGTGAGTGGTTCCAAGTGAAGTCTAGTCAGCAACAGGGGTGTTTAATTTGTTTATGGATAGGGTGGTGAGGGAGGTAAATGCAAATCTTGTGGAAAAGGGAAAGTATTGTCAGTTGGGGATGAGAGGGCCAGGGAAGTGAGCTCATTGTTGTTTGCTGAAGAAAGAGCACTGGTGGCAGATTCGAGTGAGGACCTGCAGAGAATGGTGACTGAGTTTGGGAGAGTGTGTGACAGGAAGAAGTTGAGAGAAAATATGAATAAAAGCAAGGGTATTAGGTTTAGCAGGGTAAAGGGACAGGTCAGTTCAGGTGTAAGTCAAAATGGAGAAAATTTGAAAGAAGTTAAAGGTTTTTGATACCTGAGAGTGTACATGGCAGTAAATATAGCCATGGAAACATATGTGAGTCACAGGGTGTGTAAGGGGATGAAGGTTCTGGTAGTACTGGAGAATGTGTAGAAAGAGAGGTCATTATCTGGGAGGGCAAAAATGATTACGCTTGAAGGTAGAGTAGCCCCAACAATGCTGTATGGATGTAAGGCAAGGGCTAAAGATGAGGATGTGCAGAGGAGGATGGAAGTGTTTGCAACTGAATGTTTGAGGATAATATGTGGTGTAAGGTGGTTTGATCTAGTAAGTTATAAAAGGGTAAGAAAAAGGTGTGGTAATAAAAAGAATGGTTGAGAGAGCTGAAAAGGGTGTGCTAAAATGGTTGGGACATATGCAGAGAATGAGTGAGGAGAGGTTGATAAAAGAAGATATAAATGTCAGGTGGAGAAGTGGAGGGGAGGACAAGAAGGGGAAGACATTACTGGAAATGGAAGGTTGGACTGAAAAAGATTTCGATTGATCAAGGCCTGAACATGAAGGAGAATTAAAGCTGTGTATGGAATAGAGTGAACTAGAGCAATGTGGATAACTGGGGCTGTTGTGCTGTCAATGAAATGAACCAGGGCTTGTGAAGTGGCTGGGGAAACCATGGAAAGATCTGTGGGGCAAGGTAATTTTGGTTTATTGCACATGACAGGTAGGGAATGCATGCGAGTGAATACGGCCCTTCTTCATCTGTTCCTGGTGCTACCTCAGTAATGCAGGAAACAGCAATCAATTATGGAAAAAAGTGCATATCATCCATACCCATGCTCCACATAATATTTCATGGTTTTCCTTGACTTCTTCACATGCTCTGACTAACAGAATATCTGCCCCTCCCACCACATCAACAAAATCACTCTATCCTGTACACAGCTCTTAGTCTTAATTATGTTAAAGCTTCCTTAATTCCATCTTTCCTTCTCATTCTCAGTCTTGGCTAGTGCTATACCCTGCTTTCCTGGCAAAATCCCATCATTAATAATCAAAATCAGTTTAGTAACCCCCAAAATTCTGACACATTTATCATCTAAGTCTGTCTATCTTCACTCATACACTCCATGTCCAAACTATTTCAGCTGACCCTAGTCAGCTCTTTTAGTCAGACTGCACTTACTATCATACCCCTTCCACCAAAGATTCCTTATATGATCAACCCCACCCTCACCACAGGCATTAGATTTACAACACATCAGCCAGTTTCCTTTCCTTTGTGCATGAGGTCTAAGGCTCCATCCATATAAAACTGCTGGGAATACCATTCCTGCAATCATATCTTTGCCCTGACCTTCCACTTTCATCATTTGTTTGTTTATCTATCACAGATCTCACCGTTTACTGTGTTTACGTTTTGTTTATCATTCTATTCATATTCATGAAATGAAAGGCTGGTCATGTTTTCTTCATTATTTTCACATAAGACTAATTTCAGGGCCGGCCCTAGCCTTTTTGGAGCCCTAACCTGAGTCTCTTCTGGAGGCCCCTCCACTCTTCAAACTGCCCCATAAATCATAAGCTCTACAGGGTCCCAGGGGCATGCCCCCAGAAAAATAGTGAAAATTTATGGTGTCTGTAACAGCATTTCCTTCTTTCTGAAAGCTGCTATATAGCGGATGGGACTAGGGGATCCCCTTAGTGGTCAAAGTCTTACGCTCTGAGTATATATGAAGGGCCTGCCCAGAATAAAATGTTTATTCCTTTCAAACATATGAGCATGCCCCAAGAAAAGTGCAAGAATTTAGGGTGTCTGGGACAGCATTTCTTTCTTTCTGAAAGCTACCATATAACGGTTGGGACTAGGTGGTTCCCTTAGTGGTCAAGACCCTATGCTCTGAGTATACAGGAGACTGGCCTTGAATAACATGCTTATTCCTTTCAAACATATGGGCATGAGGAATGCCTGCTGCCTAGCTGCTGCCTCCCATTTGTTTGTTTAGTTATGTACGGCATACTCATCCATAAAGTTGATTCACTATCATTCATTGTAATTTATGAAACTTCCAAACTTGACCCCCTTGCCCTATGCTGCAATGTTGGTTCTCTTTCCTTCTTCTAGAGATATTACTTTGCTTTTTAGCTCCCAAGAGCTGGCTGCTTGTGTGCTCCCACCACTAGCTAGACCACGCAATACTTGGCAAGCTGCTGCGTCACATGATTATTGAGTGGCCATTGGTAACTCACGGGTGTGCCATTTTGATAACTGCCTCTTTCCCTACATGTCGAATCTTTGGAACTCTCTACCTTCTTATGTCTTTTCCAATAACTATGACCTGGCTCATTTCAAAAGACACATCTTTCACTTTCTCAAAAATTTATAAATACATTCCCTGTCTTTTTTTTCCCATTTCTTAATTCTCTCTATATTTCAATTGGAGCCTGGCCTTGATGCAGACTTTTCTCTGTGACTGGAGTCTCCAACATAGAAAAAAACTTAAAACAGGTTATTCTTGGAGAAATTTTAACCTACATTAACAGTATACTTGCATTTTCAATCTGATTAAAATGAACTGCACTGGGTATACACATTAAAACTAAGAAAGTTTATTACCTTGTGACACCAAACTTTTGCTAACTCAGGCAAGTGGGCAGCAGAGTAGAGCCTCAAAGCTGTTACTGTATCCCCCTTTAGCTCACCAGCAAGAATGTTGGGAATTTTGTCAAGCTGGTAGTCTGCCCACCACCCTAGAAACTCATTCCTGAAATGAAAAGAAATATAAATACTTTATAAGGATCACATTGGGATGTGGGCCCAAGTCAGTTTTGTAAGTATACACACATAAATTTACAAACTAACGTTAGGCCCTTTAGAAAGAGGTTTTCAGTGAATGAAGAACTTGTGTTGTACATGAACAAGAGTATATTACAAAGAGAAAAGCAAAATCCTTCTTGACAGACCCCTGTGCACTTCTTGAAATTACATAACATAAAAAACCAGTACTCCAGTCTTGTCCAAGAAGTTTAACAGAATTGCATATGTATCTGTATCTCTGACTCTCATTCCCTTCAGGAACTCCTATCAAGGGGGTGGTCACGGCAAAAGAGTCTCCACTTATCCCTGTCCTAATCTGCCTTACTCACATACATTCCATGCATTCTTCCCCCTTTTCCATCCCTCCAGTACTCTTCCACTCTATTGCCAAATGTCACAAGGACTCTTCTCCTCATAACAACCCTTTAATCATACTACTATACCCTCTTCCTTGTAAACTTCCCATCTTGCATTCTTTCCTTGAGCCTAAATCACTTCAAAATATCATGTTTAACTCCTCTAGCACTCCACAATTCATTCCTTTGCACTCCCTGCCATATCAAATCTCTCATACAGACCCTCATTAATTTCTCCATTCCATCTAGTCATGCCACATGCTCCTCTCAAATGACTCATTCCTACAGCCTGGATTCTTGACCTCTTGTGATTTATTCTATGTCCATGTTTTAGCTGCACAGGTCAGGGTTGGGAGAACCATGCCATCCCTTGATCCTTTCTTCACTTCCATACTTATACCTCTACCCTTCAATATTTTATTAAGGCACCCAATGATATTTCTACTCTGTACTGCCCTCTCCCAGTGGTGCCTATGAACTAAACTCACTATTAAAGATTTTACAAAATATTCCAAAACACTTATGTATACTAGGTGTGGAATACCTTTTCCCACTTTATGATACAACAGATACTGTTTATCTTAATGCAGTTAACACAAGTGTATCCTCTTTTTGAGTCTAGTTTCTTTTCTAACCTTCATTTTATGTCTTATTTAACCCCACTTAAAATCATGCATTAAATGATCACTTTTACAAAAGAAGTATCACATCTGATATTTTCAATTTCACTTTACTAACTGTAGAGATAAGATTTAGAGTTGATGGTGCTAGTATGTTTAGTGACATCATGTAAAATATTTCCTACTCACATTCTAAAAATTTGTATTTCCATGATTTCCTTCAACTGAATCCTAATACTCCACATTAAGTTCTTTACATTTAAAATTCCATGTTACATGAATGTCTCTATCAAGTAATCTCGTGGCCAAGCAGCTGCCAAATCATAGACTTTACTAGATCATGGGTATCAATAATGCCAAAATGACCAGACTATAATTACCTCAGGATCTCTTTCCAAGTAAGAGTCCTGATGTTACCAGGACCTCTTTTTAAAGGCTCCTACTGCCTAAAGCTGTCCTACTTCCAGTTGCTGGGAAATTTTACTGCCTTTGGAGTGAAAGTTCTCAGACAACACTGTACTCCCAATGAAAGAACCATGCCAAAGGTGACTTTCCATTTACAATGTAACCTCGAGCAGGTAGAGTCCAGTACAGCAGTGTCATGATATAGCATGATTTGATATAACAATCTTGATAAAGTGTGAGTACCTTCATCACTCCTATTTCTTTATCATAAAAGAGCCATCTTGACATAAGGCAAGCCCAGCTGGCCACACGCTTTGGGATGGTGATGCTGTGCATGCCACTCTACCCACAGCATCCATTTTCTGGTAGCATTCAGACTGAGGATGCATCATTTGCTACTCATACATTTCTACACTTTTGCTCACTTGAACTAGTCACTGCAATGCCTAAACATCAAGTTAGTACTCATACTACAAGTAAACCTGCCAAGAAGGTATGGAACACCTTTACCTTGAAAGAAAAGGTCAAGATACTGAATGAACTTGAGTGCGGGTCTAGTGCTTCAGTAGTTGTGTGCTGTTTTGGCATGAATGAGAGCAGCAAAAAGCAAATCTTTCAGGAAAGCCTTTCCTATTTCAAAAATGGTAAAGCAATTCAGGATGCCAACATGTTGGATGCAAGAAATGCCAGTGCAACAGTTTCCTAAGGCTGCAGAGTGCATGAAAGAGGAACTCTGGAAAATTATTGAGATAGGTTACATTCCAGATCAAGTATGGAACTGTGACAAGGAACTCTGGAAAATTATTGAGATAGGTTACATTCCAGATCAAGTATGGAACTGTGACAAGACCTGCCTTTATGAATAAAGCTGCCAAAGGAAATATACCTGATAAATGCTGAGGCAGAGGCTCCAGGTTTTAAGGCTTGCCAAGACCGCTTCACGCAGAGGTCAGAGAATGCCGTTTCATGGCCAAAAGTCCATGAATGTGCTACAGCAAGTTTTGGTAAAATGTATAATTTCCACTAGTTAGGTACAAAGATATCAGTTGGTTATGTTTCTTCTCATGTTTATATATTTTCTTTCTAATAATTTGACTTAATGTACAGAATGAAAAAGGATGAAGTACAAGGTATGAGCATGACATATTTGTATTTAGTTTCAAGTAATGAGAAAATAAAATAAAATTTCTCTGGAAAGAAAACCAGCAATAAGTTAAAAAAAACACTTGGCTATTACATATCTTCAATGACATACAAATAAAATGAGTAAGAAGCATGAAAAAAGGAAAAACATACACGTATTAAGCTCTTTACACAGTCTGATGATCTGGTGGATGACATCACGATTGGCAGCCATCAACAACATTGGTAGAGTGCGAGTCAGATGATGAGATGACTTTAGATTAAGAAGCAGATATACAAGCTGTCATATTAGCTTCTGTATGACTTTACCACAGATAGTCTTCACTGCTTAAGTGACCTTTACATTTAGAGCATTAACTGGTATAGTACTTGAAGAAAGGAGAGCAAAAAGTTCTAACTGAAGGATGGCCTGCAGCAGGGGTGTGTAATGTCACCATTGTTGTCTAATTTATTTCTGGATGGGGTGGTGAGGGAGTAAATGTGAATAAAAGCAAGGTTGTTAGCTTTAACAAAGTAAAGGTACAGGTTAGCTGGGGTGTAAGTATGAATGAAAAAAACTTAGAAGTAAAGTGTTTTAGATACCTAGGAGTGGACATGGCAACAATTCAAACCATGGAAGTGAAAGTGAGTCATACGGTGGGTGTGGGGTTGCAGGTTCTGGGAGTGCTGAAGAATATGTGGAAAGAGAAAACGTCATCTGAGAGGGCAAAAATGGGTATGTTTGAAGGTATAGTAGTCCCAGCATTATATGGTTGCAAGGTAAGGGCTACAGATAAGGCTGTGTGGAAGAGGGTGGAAGTGTTGGAAATGAAATTTTTGAGGACTATATGTGGTGTGAGGTGGTTTCATTGCGTAAGTAGTGAAAGGGTAAAAGAGAGGCGTGGTAATAAAAAGAGTGTGGTTGAGACAGCTGAAGATGGTGTGCTGATATGGTTTGGACATATGCAGAGAATTAGTGTGGAAAGGTTGACAAAAAGGATATATCAGAAGTGGAGGGAACAAGAACTGGGAGACAAAACTGGAGATGGTAGGATGCAGTGAAAAAAATTTTGAGTGATCAAGACCTGAACGTGCAGGAGATTAAAATGCATGGATAGGATAGAGAGAACTGGAATGATGTGGTATACTGAGGTCAACGTGCTGTCAATAGACTGGACCAAGGCATGTGAAATGTCCGGGATAAGCCATGGAAAGGTCTGTGGGTCCTGGATGTGGATAGGGAGCTGTGGTTTTAGTGCATTACATATGAGAGCTAAGGGATGGATGTAAGTAGATGCAGCCTTTCTCTGTCTGCTCCTGGAACTACCTTGCCAATGCAGGAAATGGTAGTGATCAGACATCCCACCAGCTGCCCCCCTCAGCACATTAACATCCAAAAGTCTCTCTTTTAGGCGTGTAAAAGAGAGACTTCTGGATGTTAATGTGCTGAG
>JAYMFT010137465.1:0-12902 GCA_038088735.1 Panulirus argus
TTTCACTCAGAGCCAGAACATCCAGGTTTCTTTCCTCAAACATACTACCTATCTCTCCTTCCTTCTCATCTTGGTTATATCCACACACATTCAGACACCCCAATCTGAGCCTTCGAGGACAATGAGCACTTCCCCCCTGACTCCTTCTTCTATTTCCACTTTTAGGAATTGAAATACAAGAAGGGAAGGGTTTCAGCACCCTGCTCCCACCCCCTGTAGTTGCCTTCTGCAACATGTGGTGGAATACATGGGAAGTATATAGATATTTTTATTTTTATTTTTATTACACTTGATTGCCGTTTCCCTTGGTAGTGAGGTAGTGCCAGGAATATGAGGAAGAAAAACCTGTCTACTCATATACACACATATATACATATGCACTTATGCATTCATATACATGCATATGCATATATACATACCTACACATACACATACATATACATATACACACATGTACATATTCATACTTGCTTGCCTTCATCCATTCCCGGCGCCACACTGTCCCACAGGAAACAGCCTCGCCACCCCCAGCCTCAGCAAGGTAGCGCCAGAAAACATGAAAAAAGGCTACATCCTCTCACATTCATTCTTTAAGCTTAAGCTCATGAAAACTAAAAAAGGTGTAAATGGACCCTGCACATTCTAAAAATGATGTAAATGAGATACGTGTGAATTGAGAGGTCTTTGTATTTAGTTTGTGGTTATAGTCATCTGTCTTTGCATATTCATCCTCATCAGTTCCCTCTCTGATTTCTGTATCCATTTTACTGAATCCCCATTCCAGTTTTATCATTGAGAGGTGACAGTAGTGTAGTCTAGTTTTCTTCACTGGTAAACATATCAACCAGTTATTAAAGAATGGTATTTTGTTAAGCATAACTTCTATGAAGACTTGAAAATTTTTGAAATGCAGCTAATCTTATTATTTTACCTGGCTAGCATCCAACCAATAGCAGCAGAAGAAGCAGTGTGGTTTCCATGTGGTTGGAAAATGCCTTGTGTATTGTATTGGCAGCGACGCCAGTTGCCTGCTGAGTGCCAAGTCATAGAACCAATTAAGCCCATTACTGTAGATGTTTTTGGTGAAGATAAATCATTAGCTCAGCGTGGAAGGAAAAGGATTGCTTTCACACCGCTTACAGCAGATGAAATGCCTGGGGAAGGTAAGTTGCAATGAACGAATTTCTATTTTTTTACTGCTAATCTTTTGTTTAGTGTAGTTACTATAATCGTCATAAAAAATGAAAAACATTTATTCTTTGGATGTATGTTTAGCTATAGAATGAAACTAAGATACTTATGTGAATTACCTCTCTAGGGCCATCATTTTGTTTTAAAAGGGATAAAGACAATATGTAGATGATTGTGCCATTAATGCACTAAGTAAAACAGTTGTCTTGTACTTTCTAATGTTGAATATTGTTGCTGCATAGCTGCATGCTATCTCTGCTCTGTTATTAATTTGAATTGTGTTAGTTTCTTTCACTTCTTATTTTTGATATGTGGAAATGTCCAGTATCAAGTGAACCTTACCCTAACCCTTTGACTGAAGTAGTCCTAAATGCATAGTACACTCAGTATGCTGGAGATGTTCAGTCATTCCAAGATAACATTTCCATAATGTTTTAATGAGATTTATAAGAACATAATTTTCTAAACTTATTTAACCCCATTATTACTTGAGTTGGATATTTACTTGAACTAAGCAGTTCCTGTTGACAGATATGTACACACCAAGTTTTGCACCTCTATTTCAAAGCCCTGTGCTCAGTATAGGTGTTTGCTGAGGCGGCATTGTATGATTAATTTCCCCTATGGTCAATAATCTTCCAGCCATGCCTATTCGAGCACGTTTTCGTAAGTTTCTTTAGAAGGGAAATTGAGCAGCTTTTAGCAAGATTTATGGGATCAGGCAGGGGATCTTGAATTATTTGATGATGATGATCTGTGTAAGAACTGTAAGAGTGATTTTTTGAATGCTGACTTTTCAGCGCTGAAAGTTAATCAACATAAGGCAGAAGGTGTCTAGCAAAACTGGAAGCAGTGGTACCAGTGCCTGCTAACCTTGACAGCATTGCCTTTGACTTGTGCAGCTTGAAATTTTACAGACTTGTTTAGTTTTGCTGTTATGAAAAAACTATCAATGAAACAGATTGATTATAGTGAACAAAGGCTTATGTTATAAGATGAAGCATGATGATAATCATTTATCAGTTTTTTGTATAGGTAAGACAAACAATTAAGCACAGTATGCATAGGGACAACTCAGTTCACATCTTCAGGACCCCCTTGACACTCACTTGACACTCAGACCTTATTCCCACATTTTACAGCACATGGTGCTGAAACAGCTGCAAAAGTTTGACACATTATCAGAGTGAAAGTAATGAACAAAATATGCTTTTGAAGTAATTTTTATCATTGTGATATGAATATCTTTGAAATTGTAAGGTTCTCCTGAACTTTGAGGGTTGGAAAAGAAAACTTAGTTAAGCATTAAGGGGTTAATTTATAACTCCAGGACCCCCCTTATGGGCTTCTGTAGCTTCAAGGCTGTGCTAAAATCAGTAGCAGGTAAATGATGAATTCCCTTGGAATGGGAATTTCTTCGATGATAGTGTACTCTTTCATCCATCAAAGATGATACAACCTTCAAGAAGGTAACTTTTCACTCACAGCTTAACATGGGCATATCTAGGGAAAGGGAGAGAGAGAGGGAGAGTGAGAGAGAGAACAGAGTGATCACCCTCCCCCTGTTGAGCTATACCATATAAAGTAAACTTGTTCAGTAATGATGATGTATTTTATGATTTTTTTGTTTTTTTTCAAATATGATTTATGCCTATGACCAATAAAACAACCATGTCATTTTCACCACCATCCTAAGATATTGAGATATTACTGAAGAGGACTGCAGTGAGCAGTCGAAATATACCGGCTCTTCAATTTCTGCCTTTTATTTCGCCGTATAATGGGACCTATAGTATTATGACCAGTGTGATATTACACTCATTACTCCTCCTGTATTGAGATATGTTTATACTGAAATTTTGTGTGTCTGTAAAAGCATATTGATATGTTTCATAAAACACAATTTCCTTGATATGTTATCATATTTTATGAAAGTATTATGGTGGTAGTTGGTAGGCAGGCCATGACCAGGGAGGTATATTACCAGTACTACCTGCTTGAATAAAGGGGGTTAATAATGGCTGCATAGTGACCCAGCACTTCACTGGTTGTCACTTTGCATTCCTCAGACCCAGGTAGCAATCTTTTATTTCTGCCTCACCAACACACAGACTACTGGCATTCTCTCCACAAGCATACAATAAACTTGTCATACATAACACTTGGCAACACTTAACTCACGGAGACTTTCCTGCAATAAGCACTATGCACTAGCTCCACTTTCTGACAAAAATGATAGGAGCAATAGATAGAAGTAGTAGCTAGGAACATTTAGGTAGGGACATTAGGTAAAAACTTTAGGTAGAAGAAGTAGGTAGGAACATTAGCCAGGAGCATTAAGTAGAAGTAGTTGGTAGGAACTTTAGGTAGGAGCCTCTGCACACACTGCGCAAGAGTTGCCTTCTGCCAGTGGCCTGTTAAGGGTGAGGCACTAAAGGCTAAGAAGCGGCACTGGACTTCATTAGTTATGGAAACTATTGTTATGGCCACCCCCTTGAGGGAGTTCCAGTTGGGAACAGGTGTCAGAGTTACATGGTGGTATGAAAGATTTCTGAAACTAGTTCCATAGCATGCCAACAGATGGCAGTATGGCGATGTGCATGTTGTGACAGTTTGGCGTAACCGTCATCAGTCAGTCTGCCGAGTAGAGTCATTCTGTGAACATCATGTGTTGTTCTGTGGGAGTTTTTTTGACGACGTGCACATGCACATTTGCGATTTCATCATGGACAGCAAACTAGAGCAGAGAGCAAGCATAAAATTCTGCATCAAACTCGGTAAATCTGAGACCTTTGACATGATCCGTCATGTGTATGGCTATAAGGAATGAGTCATGCGAGGTGTTTCAAGTGGCATGCACAATTCAAAAGTGGCAGAACCTCACTGAATGACGACCAGAGGTCTGGGCGACCTTCCACGAGCTTAACCCCCTAGAATGTGGAAACAATTCAGTGACTTGTGCCTGAGGATTGTTGGAGATCCATTAAGGATAATGTTGCCATCATTGATGTGTCATACGGAACAGTGCAGACAATCCTAACATCTGATTTGAACATGCACCACATTGCTGCAAAGTTCGTGCCCAGGCATCTGACCCCTGATCAGAAGGAGCACCATGCCAAGGTCTGTCAAGATCTCTATCAGCATGCCCTGGATGACCCAACCTTCATGTCGAGGGTCATCACTAGGGACGAGACTTGGGTCTCCAGGTATGACCGGGAGACCAAACAGCAATCTTCGCAGTGGAAGAGCCCAAAATCTCCATAACCGAAGAAGGCCAGGCAGGTCCGCAGTGCAACCAAGAGCATGCTCATCATTGTCTTTGATATTCGTGGGGTTGTTTACCATGAATTCATCCCCAATGGCCAGACTGTGAATGGACAGTTTTACTGCAATGTTCTGAGGCACCTGAGGGAGGACTTTCGCCAGAAATGACCTGAAATGTGGCACAAGAGCAATTGGATGCTTCATGATGACAATGCACCCTCTCATCAAGCTCTCGTAACTTGTGAATTTCTCAGCCACAACAGCACAGTGACCCTACCACACCTGCCCTGCTCACCAGATTTGGCACCTTGCGACTTCTTCCGCTTCCCGAAGATGAAGTTTCAGCTGAAGGGTCGCTGTTTTGACACCGTGGAGGAGATCCAGCACGAATCGCAGAAGATGCATGACATGCTTCGAGAACAAGACCTACAGAAAGCCTTCCAGCAGTGGCAGCTGAGCTGGAAATGTTGTATGGCTGCCAAAGGGGACTATTTTGAAGGGGATGGTACCCAACCTCGAATCAAGTGAGTAGTTTCTTCTACATAGGCTTAGTCTCGGAACTTTTTGATATGCCCTTGTATAGATATAGATATGATGAAATTATTCTTTTTCTAAATGGTTGCTAGTCTCAAAGCAGACTTACTTCTGCACAACAGGTATGTTCAGTTATAAGAGAATATGACTAAAATTCATGGCCTGTGTTATCATAATACATAAAGCTCGCAAATTCTCGGTTGTGTACTTACATACCACTTTTGTTTTGAGGTTTTTATTGTTTTCTTGACAGTAATTCTGAAAAAACTTACTTCTATACAATAGCTGTGTTCAGTTTTATGAGAATTTGAATGATATTAATGATTGATTTTATTATAACTCAAAAAGTACTAGGTTCTCTGATACAATATATACTCACATGCAACTAAACTTGCTCATCTGCTCTATTTTTCCTTCTTCTTGGAAGCTTGCGTTGATACATTCCATCCACTCAAACCAGTCTAACTATCGTATTGTTGCTGAAACATCTGCCATTTCCTAAATTTTTGAATCCCTCCTCTTCCATATCCTCAGACATCTTGAATCTCACTCTTCTCTTGGATCACCAGAACTTTTTCTGTAAGGCAAAATCCATTGGTGTTTTCTTTTCTCATCTTACCGGTATCTGATCATCATCCTTGGAAGATTTTGGGGAATCCTGTGTAGTTGTCCTTGAAATCCAAAGCTCTTGACAGGATGTGGCTTCTGGGTCTGATCTTTAAGCTCCCTTCTTTTGGTTGCCTTCCTTCACTTTGCTTCCTCATATCTAGCTTCCTCTGTGGCCGATCTGTTTCTGTGGTTGTAGATGGATCAGCATCTCCCCCACTCTTCCCATCAACATCAGTTTCTCTCAAGTTTCTGTCTGTCTCTTACATTTTTTCTCCATTTTATCAGCAGTGTCTTTTCTTCTACAAATAACCAGATACATTCACTGATTACTCAACACTACTTTCCTCCTCATTCTTCAGTTCTGCTCCTTTTTCTCTCACTTGATCACCATCTTATCTTGACATAACTTCCTTAATAAACTCGGACAGGATTTTTCAGTGAGACAGACAAAATCTGGTTAAGTTTAATGCCTCCAAGATCCAGTTCCTTTATTTTTTTTATCTGTATCAAAAATTCCTCACAACTTTCCTCTCTCCTTCAACTGTTCTGTAATTCCACATCTCAACTCAGGGAATGTACTTTGTTTTACTGTAACGTCCACTCTGTCTTGAAATCCTACATTATAGAAATAGCTTAGTCTACCTCTAAGAAACTAAGAGTACTTACTGTTTAGATGTTGAAATGTCTTTTCTTCCGAACAGTTGCTCCATTTATATAAAGGATTGATATATCCTTATATGGAGTATTGCTCTCACAGCTTGGATGGTTCTAGCTCAGCATCCTTATTTAGCTCTGCATCCTCATGTAACAGACTTGACTTGAAAACAGTCCAACTTATCAGCTCACCCAGACTAACTTCAAAAGTTGACCTGATTGCACTATGCCACAATATTGGCTCACTTTCTCCCTTCTTTAGGTATTGTTTTTGTTTTTGCTCCTGAGAGCTGGTTGCTTGTGTGTCCCCATCACTAACTAGACCTCAAAATACTCAGCGAGCTGCTTTCACTTGATTATTGTGTGGCCTTTGGCAACTCAGGGATGGGCCATTTTGATAGCTGTTTCTATCCCTGCACCTCGAAATTTTGGAACTCTCTATCCTTTCATGTTTTTCCCAATAATTATTTCCTGGCACATTTGAAAAGAAGGTTTATCACTTCCTCAAAAATTCATAAATATTTTCCCATGTCTCCTCTTTTTCCCTTTCATTCAACTCTCTGTATTTCAAATAAGGCTCATCCTTGATATGGACACTCATCCATAACTAGAGCCTCTAACATTAGAAAAGAAAAAGATAATATTTTGGTTGCTTTATAATTTTTATAAGGTAATCTTTCATTTCCTGAGAGAATTAGCCTTTCCACTTTACTGTTTTGGTATTTAAGATGATACTGTTGTTTGGGAGACCATTTTGGTTCGGAAGAGTGTGTCAGAGGAGGAAGTTGAGAGTAAATGTGAATAAAATAAGGTTATTAGATTCAACAGGGTTGAGGGACAAGTTAGTTGGGATGTAAGTTTGAATAGATATAAATTGTTGAAAATGAAGTGTTTTAGATATTTGGGAGTGGACATGATAGTGATTGGAACCATGGAAGCAGAATTGGGTCATAGGGTGGGGAAGAGGATGAAGGTTCTGGGAACACTGAAGAATGTGTGGAAAGAAAGAATGTTATCTGAGAGGCCAAAATGGGTATGTTTGAAGGAGCAGTAGTTCCAACAATATTATATGATTATAGATAGGGTTGTGTGGAGAAGGGTGGATGTGCTGGAAACAAAATGTTTGAGGACAATATGTAGTGGAAGGTGGTTTAATCGAGTAAGTAAGGAAAGGGTAAAAGAGATAGGTGGTAGTATAAAGACTGTGGTTAAGAGAGCAAAAGAAGGTTTATTGAAATGGTTTGGACATATGGAGAGGATGAGTGAGAAAAGATTGACAAAGAGTATATATGTGTCAGAGGTGGAAGGGACAAGGAGAGTGGAGAGACCGAATTGGAGATGAAGTTATGGACTGAGAAAGATTTTGAGCGACTTGGGTCTGTACATGCAGGAGGGTGAAAGCCGTGCACGGAATAGAGTGAATTGGAACAATGTGGTTTACTGGGGTCAACGTGCTGTCATTGGACTGAACCAGGGCATGTGAAATGTCCATGATAAACCATGGAAAGGTCTGTGGAGCCTGCATGTGGGTAGGAAGCTGTGATTTCAATGCATTACACGTGGCAGCTCATGTATGAATCTAAGATAATGTGGCTTTTCTTCATGTGTTTCCTGGTGCTTTCTCGTTGATGCACGGAGCAGCAATTGGGTGTGGGGGAGAAGAGAATGCACATGTTACCTTTTTTTTCTTTTCCTTCATGCATTTGTGCTGTTTCCTGTCAGGTGGGATGGCATTGGAAATGGATGATGGTGTGCAGGTATGATGTGTAAATATGTATATATATGTATGTGGATGTGTATATGGAAAGTCTGAGGAATGGATGTATGAAAAAGAAAGACTTTCATTTTCTTAATTTCAGTACTTAGTGTGGCCACCACGTGCCTTTAAAACAGCTTGTATGTGTCGCAGCATGGAGTCAGTAAGGTTTCTGCAGTAATCAAGGTCAATTCCATTCAACCAGATGTCTCTGATGGCTTCAAGAAGGCAAGAAATTGAAGAGATGTTCCTTTGTTGAAGTTTAAGCTTCATGTGAGACCACAGCTCCTCGATGGGATTCAGCTGGAGAATTCCCAGGCCATTGAAGGACATTCACCTGCTTGTCTGGCAACTATTTTATGACCTTCTTTGCCTTGTAACATGGTGCATTGTCTTGCAGAAAGAAGTTGCAGCCGTAGATCTCATGAAAATTCATCATTTGGTCATGAAGAACTAAAATGTAGCAGTCTCCATTCATTGTGATGTTCTTTGGAAGCACTTGAAATCCCCCATGCCCTAACTCTCCACTGAAGCAACCCCAAAACATGACTGAGTCTGGGTGTTTGACAGTCATTTGCACATAATTGGGGTCAAGGGGCTTAATGTGTGAGGGATGTCTCAACTTTCCAAGCCTCTTTGAAGTTCCTTGTAAAACTGAGACGAGCATTATGCATCTTGTGAGTCAGTAGGGGTTTTATCGTCAGGGAAAGAAGAGGTGTTTCTGGCAGCACTCTTGAAAGGTGCATTCTGCAACACTACCGAGGAGGGTGGGATAGGCTTGCTTTGTCTTGCTGTGATGCATGGATTTATCAGTATTTGTCTCTTGATAAGCATGTCAGTAGTTGCTGAAGTCTTTCTAGGATGCCCTATTACAGATTTACAAGGTGGAACTTCACCTTGTGGGATATTCTTGGCTTTTGCTATGAGGCTGTATATGGCTG
Organism: Panulirus argus; assembly: GCA_038088735.1. Lineage (NCBI taxonomy): Eukaryota > Metazoa > Arthropoda > Malacostraca > Decapoda > Palinuridae > Panulirus > Panulirus argus. The sequence goes on from JAYMFT010137465.1 coordinate 8,953, forward strand.
ATGTGCTCACGCCCATACACTGACAGATCTCTTCACTGACATTTTTGCCTCCCACAGGGCACGAATCCAAGCCATTTCTTGCTGGGTGAGGTTCTTGTGCCCCATTCCAAGGTGTGGGTGGGCGGATGTGGGACGAAAAGTGAATGAAACAATAAAAGGGTCTTTGTTAACCCAGTAACTCATAGCATGCATCCCCATTCAATAGCTTGTCCCATGAGGCACTGATGTACTCTTCAGTCTGTGTTGATGGGATTACCAGGGAGAGTTGCCAAGTACTGATTATGCAAGATCTGAACATTTGGTATGATGATAGACACAGAAATTCTGAGGACATCCAACCATGCAACAAAAGGCCCCATATTCCTCAGACTTTCCGCAGGTACTGTATATATGGGGTAAATGGAAAATTACCAGATGCTGTGAGGAGCTTTTTCTGGAAGAGTGAGGCATGTATGCAGGTAAAAAGGAATAAGGGTGAGTGGTGCACAGTGAAAGTAGGTCTCTGTTAAGGGTTTGTGATGCCATTATGGTTGTTTAATTTGTTTATGATTATGATGGTGAAGGAGGTAAATGTGAGGGTCTTAGAGCAAGGTCCAGGCCTGCAGTATGCTGGAAGGTAGGGGAGGCAGAGGTGGTGAATTAATTACTGTTTACAGATGACAGCTCTGATAACAAGTTCCAGAGTACAGAAGCTGTTGACAGTTTAGGAGGGTGTGTGAAAGGAGAAAGTTGAAGGTAAATATGAATGAAAGGATGGGATGAGACGGGATGGTCGAGTGTAAGAGATAACTGTTTCCAGAGAGAAAAGAAACTGTTAATATAGTTTATGAGAATGTGTGAAAGAAGAAAGTCAAGAGTAGATAGGAACATAAGTAATGTAATAAGTTTAAGCAGGGGGTTGAGACAGGATGGTTGAGTGTGATTTTGAATGGGGAAGATCTGGAAGTGGAACATTTAAGATATCTGTGACTGGACATGGTATTGGGTGCAACCATAGAGGTAGAATGGAAAATTGGGTAAGGTCTTAAGTGCTTTTGGAAGTATGTGGAAAGGGAGGTCAGTTTGTCTTAGGTTAAAGATGGTTATGTAGTGAAGGTAGTGTAATTTCAGTAGTTTTGTATGGATGAGTCTTGACATTGAATGCAAAATAAAGAGGATGTATTTTTCAGAAATGAAATGACTGAGGGTGGTGCTTGTTGTGAGATGGGTTGATTTCTTGAGAAATATCATTGTCAAAGAGAGATGTGGTATTAGATACATTCTGATTGAGAGGTCCAACAGGATATGCTAAAATGGTTTGGGCATATGAAGAGGATGGGTGAAGAGAAACTGACAAGGGGTATCTATGGGTCATCATTGGAGGGAGCAAAGGGGAGAGGGAGTTGGAAGGATGTAATGAAGGAGGCTGCTGGGTATCCTGAATATCCAGGAGGGTAGGAAGCATATATTGGATACAATGAATTGTAGTTTTGTGTTGTATGGATTAGTAACAAGATGTCATTAGGCTGAACCAGGGCATAGGAAATGGTCAAGATAAACCATCAAGTAGGCAAGGGCAAGACTGTGAATGCTATTTAGTTCTGCTGAATTGTACATAATTAGAGATTGGATGTGTACAGTGTTTATTTGTATGGATTGAGTTTGTTCTATGCAGGTGTGGCTTAGGTGTATAAGAGTTAGTTGTGAATGGTGCAATGAGGAAGATAGAATGCAAGTGAAATATTAAAGAGAGGTGTATGGTTGTTACCTGCTTGGAAGGAATGCAAGTGATTGGTAGGTATACAAGAGAAAGCAGGAGGAAAGTGCTGGGGTTGAAAAGGAGGGCATATGAGAGACAGGATATACACACCACTTTTTGACAACTATGGACTCTTGTTATACTTTGCAGGGAGAAGGAATAGTGGCTGATACTTTTGTTAATAGGTTATACAGAATTTCATTGTACATATGGCCCAGAATGATATGCATGAGAACTGGCAGGATCCCTGTATAGTTCCATGATATAAAAGCAAGAGGGATAAAAGTAAGTGCTCAAATTATAAAGGTATAAAACTGTTGAGCATACTTAGTAAGTTGTGTGGAAGAGTGATGATTGAAAGGGTGGCAGTATGTTCAAAGCATCAAATTAGGGAGCAATGATGTTTAGGAGTAATTAAGGATATGTGGGCCAGATGTCTGCTTTGAAGATTTTGTGTGAAAACATTAGGAGAGAGTGATCTATATATGGTGCTTATGGACCTTAAGAAAGCGCATGGTAGATATGACGGAGAGAATTTGTAGAGGATGCTGCAAATGTATGGTGTGGTAGGAAAGCTGTAGAATATAATGAGGAATTTTTATTGGGAGTGTTAAATGTCTTTGCTAGAAGAAAGGGAACAAGATGAATGGTCCAAGTGAAGATGTGTCTGCACCATGGTGATGTCACCTTGGCTATTTGATCTGTTTATGGAAGGAGTGGCAAAGGAGATAACTGCAAGGGTCAGAGAGAAAAGGTTGGGTCTACACTGTACTGGGAGTGGAGGGGCCTAGGAGGTGAGAAAGTTGCTGTTTGCAGATGACAAGGCTTTGATGGTTGACTTGAGAGAGAAAAGTTACAGAAGATCGTATCTGAGTTTGGGTGAGTATGTGAAAGGAGGAAGTTAAGTGTAAATGTGTATAACAGTAAAACAATGAGGTTCAGCTGGAAGGTGAGACTGGTTGGTTTGAGTGTGAGTTTGAATGGGGAGAAACCTGGAGAAAGTGGATTGCTTGAGACACCTGGGATTGGACATGGCAGCTGATGGAACTATGGGAGCTAGAGAAAATCTCTGGTTAGGAGAGGAGGTAAATGTCTTAAGTGTAATAAGTGTGTGGAAGGAAAAGTCACTGTCTTCGAGGGCATAGATGGTTATGTTTGATGGCACAGTAATCACAATGATGTTCCTTGGGCGTAAGTAAGTCTTGGGCGCTAAATTCAAAAGAAAAGAAGAGGGTGGATGTGATAGAAATGAATACCTGTGGACAATATGTGGAGTGACTAGGGTTGATCATGTAAGGTATGACAGAGTTAGAGAGATATGTGACTGTAAGCACATTATGATTGAGAGGATAGACCAGGATGTGTTGAAATAAAACAGTTTTGTCATCTGGAAGGGATGAACAGTGAGAGACTGACTAAGAGGATATGCATGTCAGAAGTAGAGGGAACAAAGACAGAGAAGGAGATTGGAGAGTGGGGGGTGAAATAGGCTTTGACTTGTTGGAAATCTAAGAGGATCTCTTAATGCTTGTGGGACTACCACAAAACTTACTTATTTTTCTTTTACCTTTTTCATTTCCCAAAACATTCAACCTCATAGTTAAAACCCTTCTTCTATATTAAAAAGCCAAGAATTGTACAGAAGTACATCAAAACAGCCAGCAGTATGAGTGACAGTATGTAAGTGCAGTAAGAATAATTTTGAATTTCATAACCCAAGAATAGGAATAGAGTACAGAGCTGTATAAACTTTCTTTAGAATTGTTCTCTATTGCTTTACATTTCTCCTAAAAAAATTTGAATATAAGGCAAGTATGTAATAGTCTGAGGTATTTCATTGACTTTCTGGTCTTCACAGGATACTGCAGGTCAAGAAAGGTTTCGCACATTAACTCCTAATTACTACCGTGGAGCTCAGGGAGTCATTCTTGTTTATGATGTCACCAAGAGGAAAACATTTACTAAGTTGGATATGTGGCTTAGTGAACTGGATACCTACTCTACCAAAACAGACATAGTCAAGATGCTAGTTGGCAATAAAATAGATAAGGTATGTTCAAGATACAAACTTGTACTGAAACATACATTGCCAAGTTACTAATTAGTATTAATATAGATTGATTTTTTTTAGTTGTTCTCTTGTATTCTCAACACCATTATATATATATATATATATATATATATATATATTTTATTATTATTTATTATACTT
>JAYMFT010137476.1:0-12902 GCA_038088735.1 Panulirus argus
TTTTCTGTCAAAACCAGAATATTTCTCATGTTTTCTATGCATGTCATAGAACACTTCTAAAGTGTGTGTGTGTGTGTATGTGTGGGTGTTTGTTTATTAAAATTATACATGCTTTTATTTATTTGCAAAGTTTAAATGAAGGACCCTTATGAGCCGTTGGCCCTCAAGATAACTGGAAAGAGAGGACACAAACGGACGTTGGTCAGGGGACGAGCAGAGTGCTATAGACTCGGAATGAATCGTCATTGAAGTGAAGGTCAGTGTGGAGATAAGGCGCGTAAACAACTTATACGCAGCGATGCTCTTGCTCACGGTACGCAGCCACCCCTGCTGGGCCCTCGTGAGTGTGTGGGGCCGTTGAGTAGACTGCTTTTGTGCTGTGGTCATCCCGTCTCCCCGTTTCGTGGCGAGCAAACTTGGAGATTTGGATGACTGTACAGAGCTCATCAAGTTCCGAACTGCTGGGAACGAGCTGTTAGATACCTGACCGAAGCACTTCTTAGTCGAACGTATACCTGAACCCAGCCGAGGTGTGGAGGGTTGAACGTAGGCCTCCGGGCCAGACATGGGCTTAATTAGAGAGCCCAGTTGGTCCAAGAGGCAACAGAGGGTGTGTCTCGGACCGAGATGTGTGTGTGGGTAGAATGGAACCTCGGAAGTCAAAACTTGGCGTTCGTAAAGAATGCCATCGCCATCAGTGTCCCGAAGGGTCTGTACTGTGTATCCCGATATACACAAGTTTACACTTACAGTATCCCCTAAGGATGGGGGTCTGTGTACTGTGACGCGGTGACAGTATTCCCTCAAGGCTGGGTTCTGTATAGTGTGACGCGGTACACTGCCCACCAAGCGAAACTCACAGTACCCCAAAGGCCGGGTCTTTGTACTGTGACGCTGTACAGTCTGTTTGTACCATTTGACCTAGTACATCGTCCCCAGTAGCCAGCGAGCTGTACGCCAGGTATGAGCGAGTGTGTGTGTGTGTGTGTGTGTGTGTGTGTGTACTCACCTCCGGTACAGCCAGGCTGTGCTAGCCGGACCTCCTCCCTCCCTGACACCGATACACCCAGCCCTGCCATCCACACTGGCGCCACACCACCTCACCCCATCCCTCCTCCCCTCCTTAGTGTGGCGCCGCGGATGTATAATGCTCCTGTGTTATTTGGAGATGGGGGGGGGATGGGAGTAGAGGCCACGGGTGAGGGGAGGGGGTGTTGCGTCAGCTGGGGCCGTCAGCTGAGCTGCGGCGCAACACGTAACCACGAGGACCATTACTTCATAACAAAAAACCGCCGCCTTTCCTGTCGTCCTGTGGTGGCTGACGTCAGGCGTGTGTATGTGTGTGTGGGGGGGGGGGGGAATATACGTGGACGTCAGGCGTGGAGGTGTGTTAGGGGGGTTGGAGGGGAATTACGTAGGCTGTGGCTGTGGTGTGTCCTTGCCACCCCCCCTCCCCTCCTCCTCCTCCAAACACCACCAGGCTCTCGGGCTTCTCGTCTGGCGCGACTCCTGACCAACCAACCCCACCTTCAATGTCCGTCCACCTGGTTATTGATTTCCACAGTAGTGTGTGTGTGTGTGTGTGTGTGTGCATCAGTGCATTCTCTGTAGCCCTTTATACCAAACAGATTATTATGATTATTTGAAGGCCCTTCCTGGCCCCAGGGTAGTGGAAGTAATAAGAAGAACCCTTCGTGACAGCGTCGTCTCTGACCCCAGCTCATTCCTCCTTTCCTTGGCGGTGGGTGAGTCTCGCTGTGTTTTTACTCCTTCAGGAACCTCCTCATTCGGACTGGTGACGGTCGTGGTGCGCATATTTGACCCGTCGCCGCGGCAGCGTCGGGGAGCCAGCCGATGGCGTGCTAACCAAACCTCGTGTCGCTCTCGGTTGAAGGTCACTGGGTTGGGAGGTTTAGGTAAAATATTTGTTGCCACGGACGCTCATGCGATATGGATGGCGTTTGATTTTTTCTTTTTTTCAACAAGAATGCAATAGATCCCCGAGGTCAGATGCCAGATCCCGAGGTCAGTGTGTAAGTGATGATTAGGATATGGGAGGAGGGGGCCGTGTAGGGGTGGGGTGGTGTGTGTGGGGGGGAGGGCATACCGGGCCACCAATCTCGGCCAGTCTCGCCTCCCTTGGCTTCACCAGCAGCGGAACGACACAAACAGTTTGCACTCGAGGTTTTATAGCGTGCTGTTAACAGACGCTGTGGAAGAATCCCTCCTCGGCTGTGAGGATGTATTTAAGGTATCCTGCAGCTGATGATGTTCTTCTGTCAGTAGCCGTGTATATGGGCTTATGTTGTGGCCGTTTTGGAAGTTAGTTTTATATCAGCATATCCTCTTATGTTGCCGATGGTGTTAAATTCAGTAGTTGAAAGTCTCCTTGTATACTCTCTCTCTCCAGAATGATTTATTTCATGTTTGTATTATACACCTTGTCTCGTGTTGTATGATATCTTTTATGAACTTGCATGTTCCACTGTGTTGAATATTTTATTGTGTTTTACCGTATGCCTGACCCGCTGTGGTATACCTAAAGGGTCCGTTGTGTTTGTATACTTGATGTTTGATGTTGGATGTTTTGGTGGTGGTGGTGGTGGTGGTGTGTGTGTGTGTGTGTGTGTAAATAAAGACGTAGATAAATAACGGTATATTGGAGTTAGACAGCGATACAGCTGAAAATACGTAGTTAAGATATTCCAGTTGTTACAGAGCAAGGACACTATGATAGTTATGATAGTTAATAGTTAACCAAAAGAGCTTAAAGTTAAGGTGTGCGTGTGTTGTGTCTCCTGGATGGCCCCTCCTGTGGTCAAGTCTACTACACCTGTGGCTCCACGGCACGACCCTTGTGTCTGAAGGTCAGGCTGACCTTTGACCTCACCGGTAAGGATCAGGTCAAGGGTCACGCCATCATACACAAAGGTTATACTGCCTTCCCCAACGCTGGGGGTTTAGGTGAGATAATCTTGGTGTCGTGGCGTGCTGGCCCTCTCAGAAAAAGACGAGGGACCTTCTCGTTTGGCACCTAGAGGGGAGGTGGTATACTGCCCATGACCTGACCTGACCTGACGCCCAGGACTGGTGCCAGAGGCCGAAAGCCTGTGTCCCCCCCCCCATGGTGCCACTCTCCTCACAGAAGGACTCCCTCGCCCCCGTGTCTAAGGAGCAACATCCGGCGGAAGCCGTTCCCCCCTCTTGCGTCTAAGGCTTCGTCGTGTGGCGTCATGCGGGCAGAGGGGGTCATGAGGTGTGTGACGTGTCGCTCCCGAGCCCTCCCTCCGCTACTTTTCGTATGTAGACATGGCTGGCGTCCGGACCGGGCCCCTTGTGTCTCCCCTCCCCCAGGCTTGGCCTCTCTCTCTCTCTCTCTCTCTCCCTCTCTCCCTCACCCCCATAACTCGACGTCCTCATCTGTATTGTCTCAGGGTTGCCGACACCCCTCTCTTCTCCCTCCCTCCCTCCCTCTCCCCCTCTTTTTTCCTCCCGGCTCGAACCACAGACCACTGACGTGCTCTTAAAAGATTCGTCTCTCACTTCAGCGTTCAGGACGGGACGACGTGGAAACCCCAGGAAGCCTTTGGCATTTTATATCGTCCAGTAGGGGAAGACGGATGTGGTCGAGTGACAGTTTTGCAAGTGGCCGACGAAATGTTATGACATTCTCGTGTGGTAATAATTTGTCCTCTCTCGTTTGTTTGCTCCCACGGGGAAGCCGTTAGAAGTGCAGCGTCTGTCGCAGACCACATGGTTGATTAATTAATCCCTTTGAGGTCAAATGCCGGACCATCATGCACAAAGGGTTAGTCTTGACGGTAGAACAAGTGTTTACGTTGTAGACTGTGTGGACAGTATCAGTCAGCTGAAGAAAGTTGATGCCATGACTTGACCAAGTGCACGCGCGTACCTCGCCTCTTGCATGGGGCACTCAGAGAAGTGACTTCTATGTATATAGACATCTCGGGTAGCGCTCTTCTCGCCTGCCTCTAAAGATAATGTGCATGCGTTCCGTCCATCGTATATTTTGAACCGCCCACACAGTAGGAATTGGTGGAGGGGATTTACGAAGCAGAGGGACCAGGTTCTGTATCCCTTGACTCCTCGTCTACTACGCTACGATCCTTGGGCACAGCAGTGCCAGCTCTGGGTGTAATGGAATACCATTGACCTGAATCATTCCCCCCCTTTTTTTTTTGTAACTCCCTCGTGCTTTCGGAGTTAAACTCATTCGGTCAATAGTAGCGAGACTCATTAGTGCATATGTGTGGTTGTATGTTGTGGTTGTTGGTGTTGTGAAGAGAGGGATGTTGTATGTTGTGCATGGCTTCCTCTCCCAGATCATCCTTCCGAAGAACTGGTCTTAGCTCCCGGGGGGAGGGAGAGCGGGAGACATCCCCCAGCTGGATAACCAATCAGGGGTTAGTGTGCTTGTAACGGAGGTTGTGAGTGGCGGAGAGATGCGGTTGCGTGTGCTTTCCGAAGGAGCCGGGAGAGGTCTCAAGGCCAAGGTGACGTCACAACACGGCCGTGGTTGTGGAAGGTTGGTTTGAGGTACTACGTGCGCACCGCTGCCGGAGTTGGTACAAGCCCGTGTGCGCAGTACGGTACGTGCACATATGGACAGCCCACATGCTCACATTTCTCTCCTTTCATGCGTTATCACCGTTTCCCGAGTTAGCGAGGGAGCGACAGTAAAACAGATGAAGAATAGGCTTCATTCATCCACATCCATTCACTACCAGTCATGTGTAACGTATGCCTTCACATGAATGTTTGTGTTATCGGTGTGACAGTAGCGTTCAGACCGTGGAGTAAATTCTATATTTGGTGTGTGTTGTTTTTTACTTTGTAGCACGTAATGGTGATGTTCTGGCAGGGAGAGTGAATGTGTGTGTGTGTGTGTGTGTGTGTGTGTGTGTGTGTGTGTGTGTGTGTGTGTTTGTTTACACCCTCAGCGAAATGTGCAGGCGAGTGTCGCCGTGGGTGCAGCGTGTAACAAGACTGGGTGGAGGGAAGGAGGGGGGTGTGTACCAGGCGCGGGATGGAGTGGAGTGGGGTGGGGTGGGGGGGATAGGTAGTAGAGCTGGGCCGGGCGGATGATGTGTGCTGCTGCGTCGATGTTTTGGGTAGCGGCGGCGGTGGGCATGGCCCGGGGCAAGGCTGTCCGTGATGACGTAACTCCGGCGGCGTAGCAGTAGACCCGTGGACAGAGAGAGACGGTTTACAGCCGGCTGGTCCTATCTCTCTCTACGGACCACACGATTTCCTGCTATTTCTGGTGCGCTGAGCGTACCGGTGTACTAGTAGTAAAATGATTGTAGGACTTTTTATGTTGTTTTAGCCCCAGTAAATTGGTGTTTTTACTTTATATTTTTTAGCTTAGTAGATGTAACGATACGTTGTGTTGTTGTTGGGTGAGTTTAGAGTGGTTAGTTTGTTTTGAGCTTGTCAGTTTTTGCCTGTGGTGTGACGGGGGTGTCCTAGTTTGGGGGTGTTGCCGCGGAGACCCATATGGGTGTAGCGGACGTGTTGATTGTGTTGGTTAGGCTAGCTTGTGTTGTCAAGCGTTGCGGTAGTGTGCAGTGGGAGGATTCAGTGCACTGGTTGCTACAGGTGTGTTGCATTATGAATAGTCTTCTTGGTGCTGTTACAGCGAATTTATTTTCTTAGTGTTTCATGCCTAGTATTGTTGTATTAAAGCGATTTTTGTAACCGAGATGTATTTAGTAATATTATATTACAGCGTGTGTAAAAATGAAGTGCATCGTTTATAGTATTGTTGTGTTGCATTACACCGATTGTATTTGTGGTGTATTCTGTACTCTATTGTTGTGTTGTATAAGACAGCGTACCTTTGGTGTATCAAGTATAGTATTACTGTGTTGCATGACAGCGGGTATACCTGCAGTGTATCGTGTGTTGAGGTGTTTGCTACCCAGCTAGCTAGAGCCACTTTACCCAAACAACTGCCGGTACCATAATTGCGTTTATTGCATAGACAGACAGACACAGATTCAAGGAGTATGAGGATGGACAGATGTGCGTGTGTGTAGGGGAGGTCTAGGTAGTGTGGGTGGGGATACGGATGAGGTTGTGGGTAATGGTGGTGGTGTGGGTGAGGACGAGGATGGCAGTGTGGGTGTGGTGGGAGGTGCCAGGTAGACTGTCGACAGGTGACGCCGCCCAGTCTGGCGATACACCGCACCTGCCTCACCAGACTGCATGACACCCCCTTCCCCCGCCAGAATGCATGACACTCCCTTCCCCCACCAGACTACATGACACTCCCTCCTCCTCCAGACTGCATAACACCTTCCCTCACCTCACCCCTCCACACACACACACACACACACACACACACACACACACACACACCTAGCTCCACCCATCAGATACTGCATAACAACGTCCCCCTCCCAATCCACCACGAATGTGCATAATACTCCTCCCCCTCCCCTCTTCACCCTCCCCACCCTGCGACACCTGTACCAGCCAACCAGTGGGTTGACCCGTGGGGGGTGGGTGATCGACAACTCCTGTTATCCCTCCACGCCTGAGGGAGGGGTGGGGGCATGTATGCACAAGTACACATACATAAATAAGTATACGACACAAGTATACGTATGCACCAGATGCATACTAAAATTTACATTCCCTCTACATATTACACACACACACACACATACACACACACACACACACACACACACACACCAGTGGATGAATGGAAAAGGCAACAGTGGAGGTAGGGAGAAGGGGCATGGGGGGGCGGGGATCCCCTGAAACTGGTGTTGTTGGGTTCCCTAGGGGGGGAGGGTTAGTCTCCCTGAACCCCTACTGTTTACCCTCGTGGAGGGGAGTAAATAAAAGAGAGAATCTCTCTAAATATTTTCCACTTTCTATTCCCCTTTATTCTTAACTGAATGTATATCTGAGGTCGTTATGCTGGGAATCGCGTATGTGTTTCCAGACCTACACGTACAAATTATCATGTATCCACGTATCAACGACGTATCCATGTATCTTGGGCCCAGCTGATGTGCGTTCGAGTTCTCGTCCATGTATCATTCATGCGGACAGGACACACATTTTTACGTCTGAATGCTCCTCATGCCTCCTCACGAGGAATTGATATGGCAGGGATGAATGTGTCTGTCCAAGTTTATCGACCCCAGCCAGCATTGCCTGGTTAAGCATACTACCTATTGACAATCCCGTCCATGTTATATCAACGGTCCCATGTGAATATTTCCTGTGTGTGTGTGGGGGGAGGAGGGGGGGGGGGCGAGAAGCACGTTACAAGGTTCCGGACGTTGCGGAGAATGTGTAAGCCGCGATGAAGCTGATCATTGTGGTCCACAAGTTACTCTCCAGTGACCGCCGCGCCCCTGCCTGTGAGACTGCGACGGTGTGTACGGCCCCACGGCTTCGTATATCGTCATGTCGTCAGCACCTCTCGCCTCCCTCCTCCACCACCTCCGTCATACAGTAGCCTGGAGGCAAAACTGAATTGAGGACAGGGACACCAAAAGGAAATAAGGGAGGGAGGGAGGGAAGGAGTTCTCCCTCCTCCTCCAGGTGAAGGGAGACCCTAACGAAGGGTTTCTTTAGGAACGGATACACGAGACTGTGGCAGACCACTTCCCGCATGCCGGTGGCGACCTCTAGCGACGGGTGATTCATCGGTGGTCGGGGCGTGATGCACAGTGTGTGTGTGTGTGTGTGTGTGTGTGCTGGGGGAGGGGGATCATATCTCACCTGACACCCCCAGAGAAATTGTGTGTCGCAGCTCCTCACCACGACCACCTTGCTCTTGTAAATGTCACATCGCGTGTACATGTGTGATTTTGTTCCTGTCTGTAAATAGATAAATGATTAATTAAAAGATGAATAAATGATAAATAAGTAACGGTGTATGGGATTTAGGCTGCCATTCGACTGAAAAAAAAAAAGTTGAGGTGTTACGGATATTACAGAACAAGGAGGTCATGAAAGTCACTAGCTCAGTAATCATACAAGGGCTTAAGATTAGGGTGTACAGGTGTGGTGTTGGCATGGAGGTGTCTTAATCTCTGATGAATATTAAAGTAGTGATCCACAAGGGTACCTGTTGGTCACTGTCAGGCCCATGATTACTTTGGAACCCCTGTAGAGGCTTAGGACTCGGTATCGAGACACATTATTCTTCTCCCCGTCCGTCAACGTGTCGTGTAAACTGAACGTTTTAGTGATGCTTGTTTGTTGCTATCTGTGCTCAGTGATTCACCCTAGTAGACGTTGACGGTTAATTTAACCATGAGGAGTGTTCATAAAACGTCAGAGGCTGGCCAGACTAGACATGCAGCAGAGTCCCTCATTTAATTCATGAGCTTGCAAAGCCGCCACGGGTCGAGCGGTGAGGTGTTTCGCTCTTCGCGTCCACCGCCACCACCGTCAGACTCGAAAAAAAGAATTCGTACACTGTGAAGCACGTAATTTTGCCTTGGAAGTTTTTTATCTTTTATTCCTAGTCGGCTCTCTTCCCTTGTTAAACGGTCAGGGCATTAGAGGAGTTGAATGGGCTGTAAACTGAAAATTCAGCAGATTTATGTCCCAAGATGATACTGAAATAGATTGGTTGATGTATTTTATTACTAACTCCCGCCGCACAAGAATTAAGAACAATTATTTTTATACTAAGATGCAACACGCTGACGGGGCTGATTATAAGACGAGAGAGAGGCGTAGCAGTTGTAGGTGGAATGATGTCAGAAGACGCCATCTCTGACGAACGGACCACAGAAGCATTGGAAGCAGCGCATGTGATGGTAGGATGGATATTGAGAAGAGTCAAAAGAGAAGTAAGTCCAGGGTTAGCACTCTTCCAGCCACTGGTTCTATCCAGTTTGGAATACTGCAGTGCCGAGCCGGGAAATGCCTACAGGTCTTGTGCTTTCAAATATCGATCCAGCAGAGAGGCTTCAGAATCGCCGAGGCAGGTCACACAACCTCTGCAATTATTGTATCCGTGAGATCGGAGACCACAGATACACACCATCGCACGAGTTGGGATTACGTTGGAAGTTCGTGGAGGTCCCAGTCACCAAGTTAGGAGCAAAGATAATCCCACACACGAGACTTTAACAGACTCGGCGCACTCTCGCCACTAAATCCACACACTCTGATTAAGGTATGTGTAATAAAACCGGGATGACGACCTCCGCTTGATGCAACGTGTTCCCAGGAGGATAACAGGTACATTATAGTCAGACTGGACCAGCTGCACCACTCAGCACCAGAGCAGACCAGATGCTATATACAGATGCAGGGGTGAGACGGGGGTAGGGGGGCTGCACAAGTCTAGCAAAACAGCTCACTTGACCATAACCCACTGTGAAGTATACAGCAGTGTGTGTGTGTGTTTGTGCGTGTGTGTGTGTGTGTGGGAGAGAGAGAGAGAGACACAGCCGTGTGTCATGCAGAGAAGCCGTGGGTGCCAGACAAAGGGGCTGTCATGCGGCACAGCAGTTACAGCAGGAACAGCAGGCAGGCAGGCAGGCTGGCATGTAGTTTAGAGAAACGAGGTTAGGTTTCAAGAGGCACAGAGCGGGCCCGGTTGGTAGGTAGGTAGGTAGGTACATGTGGCATAGCGGGCCAGTAGATGTACAGGCTAGGGAGGGGGGATGGGGGAGGGGTTCCTGGTCCCGTAGCAAGAAGGGCTGCGTCATGTCTTCCAGCGCCCTCAGCAGCACTCCACCACCACCACCACACCCCCCCTCCTCCTCCTCCCCCCCGTCCCGTCCCGTCCCTACTGCCGTTTCCGTTGCCGCCATCACCGCAAGACCTTCTCTCATTGTCGTCTTTTCCGTCGTGGCCGCAGCCGCAGCTGCAACAGCAGCCGCCGCCGCCGCGACGACCACCAGCACCACCACCTTCACGACGACCGCCACCACCACTGCCGTTAACGCGATAAACCACCACGACGACCACGACTGCCTTCGCCAATTACGAGGACGACGACCAGTAGCGGTTCGCGTGCGGGGGTGTGGTTGCGAGGCCCCGCCCCCGCCTGGTGGTGGTGGGGGGTCATTGGGAGGGTGGAGGGGGTTGTTGGGGGCCAGGGAGGGGAAGGCGCGTCATGCACCCGCCACCACAGCTCTCCACGCCCTCCTCCCCTTCGCCTGGTCGGTCGAGCTTTAAGTTTTCCTCCCCGTCATGTACTGCATGGCCCACTGTGCAGGGGTTGGAGGGGGGGGGGGGAGGGGAAGTGTCTGGCGTGGGTCGCTTCGTGGGGGGGAGAAGGGGGCGCTCTGCACCCCTCGCTTCTCCTCCTCCTCCCCCCCCCCCTCTCCTCTCCCCATCTCTCATTTACCTTCACCGCTACCGCTCCACCGCAGCGGGTACTGGCTCCCCGCCCCCCCCCCCTCCAACGACGTTTGTGTCGTCTTGTCGTTGCGCCTCAGTAGCTCGTGTCGTCCCCTGGGGAATTTGTTGTCTCTTCCTCCCCCCCCCCCCCACCCAAACCCTCATTGTGTCGTCCCCTACAGCAGGGATGGCATCTGTCGCGTTTGTCGTCTTCGCCGCTGCCTTTGTCGTCCTCGTATTAGGGTGGCTGTAGCTCCTTCTTGCCCTCAGGTTGCGGTATCACCCGTGGCGCGTGTGTCATGACACTGCAGTATGTGTCGTGTCGTGCCGTGTCGCACGGCATTTAACGTTCGTGTGGTGCATGTGTCGGCCCTCGCAACCGCGTGGGGTCTCTACCTTCGTCGTACCTCTGCAGCACGTGTCCTGCCCCTGCAGCACGTGGTCTGACTATGCAGCACGTGTCCTGCCCATGCAGCACGTGTCCTGCCCCTGCAGCACGTGCCTTGCCCCTGCAGAATGTGTTCTGACCCTGCAGCACGTTTTTCTCAGCTCCAGTCGTCCTCCTCACACCCCCAGCCATCCTCTCCACAGCTCCAATCGTCTTCTCCCACGCCCACGGTCGTCCTCCTCCCCTCACAGCCCATGTCGTCTCCTCCCCCAACCCACAGCCTCAGTGCACTCCCCCCCCCCTCCTCACCCGGACACAGAACCTCTGCAGCTAGTGTATTATCGAGCATTTAACTGGATGGAACCTTAGGGGTCGTTCCCTGGCTGGCGGCTGGCTCTTAGAATGCTCGTCCTCGTGTTTTGTGTTTTTTATTTTGAAAATTTAGGTGGAATACCCACAAAGCCATTTTCTTTTTAAGATTCGTCGTTTTCTTTGTTTTAATTATTTTGAGAATTCGTGTAAGTGTGTTTTTTAAGTCTGAGATTTGAGAATATATATATATATATATATATATATATATATATATATATATATATATATATATATATATATATAGTGATAATTTACCAATATATTGAATAAACTGCAATCAGAGGTTGAAAATATAGAGAAAATTACACACTGCAGAATGTGGGTGATGGAGAGGTGAGGGTAAACATCCAGTCTGGTCTTTACACAGAGATTTTTTCTGGGGGGAGGGCAGACCTGTGATTATTGGTGATGTTCAATAGTGGCCGGCATGGAAGCGACGCGCCTTTGTTGTGGGAGAGGAGGACTGAGGAGGTGTGTCTCGTTGAACCGCACGAGACTCAGAGTTGAGTTTAGAACCGTGTCGAGCGAGTTGAGTGTATCATATGTGATGTTATCTCAGTTTCTTCGCTACTCTGTGTGATGAAGATAAAAGGTCTGTTGATAATTTGCACGTCGGCGACTCTTGATTCTGGTGCGCTCACTGACATAGCGCTGAAGTTGAGGGATTTTTTCAAGTATACGTTCTGGGAGAACTTGCGTCTCCATGAGAATACGAGTTCTCCCCGCCTCTCTCTCTCTCTCTCTCTCTCTCTCTCTGGTAATATTTTCTTTTTCATCCACTGTTTTTGGCCAAAACGACCGCAACAGATTTCGGTACACTGTTGTGTTTCCCCAACCTCTCATGGGCACGTCGGTTCGAATCCCCTCCTACTAGTTAACGAGTCTCACGGTCATTCCTCTAATTATTACACCTCACTTTGCCAGTGGAATGATACATTCAGGCTCACATTTTAGAGTCTTAGTTCTTTTCGTAGGTAGTGCTATAGAAAAGGTGTTGCTGACTTCGTCGGGTTAACCAACCCCCCCCCCCCCACCTTCACACACACACACACACACACACAGCAACTAGTGCATGATGGTGCGGGTGTCATTGGCCAGTGACACTGACGTTATAGTGTGTCTATGGCCTCAGCTGTCATTACGGACTGCAGCAGGTGGGGTGGGTTGGGAGGGGGGGGGGGAACTTGCACATCGTGAGGTCAGCCAACAGATGGCGCAGGCCTGGCCCGAGTGCCTGGCTGTGTGACGTCATTGTGTCGTCACAAATGTAAATAAACAAACTGCCCGCGCTGGTTTCATCACCACTGAGAACCAACCGTCCCACTGTTTCTCTCCCATTTTTTTGTTTCTCTGTCTCTCTCTCTCTCTCTTCCATCCCACGTAGGTTCCTCGTGCCACTCCGTCGTCCCATCGCCCACGCCTGCCTCCTCTCCATTCTCTTATATCTCCTCCTCTGTCTCTGTCTGTCTGTGTCCTACTCTCTTTCTCCCCACGGATCTTTGTCTTGTTCTTCACCTTCCTCTCTATGTCCCGATATTTATGTGTATGCCCGCTCTCTTTCCCCACCCCCCTCCCACCCTCCCAAGCCTCCTGGCCTTCGCGTCATGTAGAGTGCCGTGTTGAGGAGACTGCACCTCCTATTGATCTACACAGCGTGCATCATGCAGCACAGTTGCAATAGGTACCACAAACTGCCTCTTTTATTATCCCTCCCTGTTGCCACTCCCTACACCCCCCCCCCCTCCCAACCCTCCCTCTCTCTCTCTCTCTCTCTCTCTCTCTCTCTCTCTCT
>JAYMFT010137487.1:0-12532 GCA_038088735.1 Panulirus argus
AGAGAGAGAGAGAGAGAGAGAGAGAGAGAGAGAGGGGGGGGGGGGGTAAAGTTACATTCTATTATATGCATGACGAAGTTCTCTATTCTGACAGAAACACAGTGCTGCATAAGACCATTCTGATTTCTACTAACAGAGCATTGAACATTAAAGTGATAGCATCTAATAGCAGGATTAAGCTACAAGCTTCGTAAGTGCTTACAGAATTAACAAATATTTAACTACATGCAGAAAGTTGTTTGCATTGGTTTTGGGAGCTACTGTAAAAATTTTGAGTATTACAGACAATATAATATGGTCTAAAATAACATCTGGGCTAGGCATCAGAGCTGCAATTTTTGATATGAGAGGCTTTTCCAAGTCAAGACAGAGAAAAGCAAAATATAAGTGCAATTAGGCCATCTGTCCATGCTGGTTTGATCATTAAATTGCATGGAAAATTTTCCTGATAAAATACAACATCAACAATATTTTCAAGACTCTAGCAGCCTCCACTGATGATTCTGACTGCACACCAACAGTTAAGTCATCACACAATGTTAACAAAGATTCTTCATCCTGATACCTACCAACATATGATTCCACACAAAAGATGCTTAATATTTTCCAACAAAGCAATTTTGACAAAAGGCATGTTTTTCAAGATGCAAATTATCATGAACAGGATGGAATGGGTGGTATATCGTCAGCTCACTCATTGGGGGGGGATCAAAAAATCAAAACCAATTTTCTACACCTGACAGCAAGCTGAGGATAAGGATGCTTAAGGAAGTGTGAATGTGAAAAGCAGTCTCCACTAGGGAACAAGCTACTGACCTGACTTGTCTATAACCTTGAGTCTTCGATATTTGGAGAAAACTCAACATGATAAGGGTATCTTATCCTAAAAGACTTACTGACTAATATACAGCAATATTAGGAATGAAAAATACTTTGAGTAACAGGACATGCAGGAGGGTGTGGGGCATACAAGGGATACAGCAAACTGGAGCAAAGTGGTATTCAGATGTGGTTTAAAGCGGGTAACATGTTGTCAGTGAGTTGGACCAGAGCATGTGAAGCAGTCGAAGGATACCATGAAAAGGTCTGTGGAGCTTAGTTGAGGGTAGGATGGCTCTGGTTTCAGTGCACTGTAAAACTGAATTTAAACAGCAATACTGAGGATCCTAAATTTCTTTAACCCCATCTTGTTATTCCAATTCTCTAATCATTATGGCTCTTCAAATTCCTCAACAAGTAATGATGATGAACCAAGAGATCAACACTCTTCCAAAAATACCCTTTAACCAGTGTAGCATTAGCATGCAAAAATTTCATTTAATGCATGCCCTTTGCAGAGACAGGTCCCAGCTGACTAACTTTCTCTATTCCTCCCCATGCCCTAACACAATTGCATTTCGTTAGCTACTTTAAGCCAAATCAATAGTGAAAGAGCATTTCAAAATGACAAAATGTCCAAATGTAGATTCTTTCGTAAGCAACTGTATATTTTTAATTAACTCTGTCTAGCCAACCATAATATGACCTGCTGAGCTAACTATACTAAGACAGATTTAATCTGAGTTAATCATACAAAGACTGATTTATCTCTGAAATAGCATTACTCAGCCATGGTGCCACTTGAAGTTATTGCTGCACAACAGTTCACCATAACTTAATCTAGTTGCATATTACGTATATACTTAGTCAACTTTATCGAATATAATTTCCAAAGAGCCTAACAAGACGATCATTTGCATGATATTAACTTCAGCACAATAAAAGAATATTTTGCATTCTTTGCTTTACATTTGCTCAGCTGCTCACAACATACAGTCATACATACAAGCTCTTCAAAAGGTGGCACACATTATACATATGAGAATTTTGCCATTTCACTGCACTGAAAGAATGCCTGTGGTTTGAACTCAGCTCCTAAACAAAGCCTTTTATGCACTGCCCAGGTTGTTAAGAAAGGAAATCATTAAGTAATGGTTAGTTAACACATATTGCCTGCTACCATAAGTTGACAGGCATAATCACCAAGGTGAATCTTTGATAAAACTGCATATTGACTCATCTACTGGTGTTTCATGACTAGCAATGGTGGCCATCATAATATACAAAAATATCTAATATACTCTATTTAATGTTAATGAAGAATTTTCCAAGAAAACTAGCATCTAAACCAGCCATGACAATGGGTTTTACAGCATTCATGTCCCTGGATCACTGTTATGCTTGGAAAATAAGAATAAAATTATCATTTATGTGACTTTTAGTTATTTCACTGTACCTTCAGTGTTTCACCACTTGAGAACTTGAGCACAAGGTTACAGCACTCTTCAAAATCATATAGGTATTCTAGATTCTTCAGCAAATATGCACCCCAAATGTCATCCTCCACATAGTCTGATGATGTGTGGACTCCTCCACTACTTGCTGCTAAACGGGACGTTGAGACTGATTCCCTAGTTGATGTGGAAGTAGCTGGGGTGCAGCTAATAGAAGACACAGATATATCACCCCTTTCTACTGATAGTGAGTCATTTTCATCTTCTATATCAACAATGGGGACAGGAGTTCTCTTTTCAACTGTATAATGTTCCATTTGTGTATTATGTGCAAAACCCGGAATATTCTTGTTATCCCCAATAACTCCAGTATTAGAGCTAAATGTGGCAACATGTTTGCTGTTTCTGTCTAAAGCAGTAGAACTGCTTTTAGGATCAGACACCACCTGACTTACTGAGTTATGACTAGTGTATGCATCTGCTGTATCTGAAGACGCATCACCATGGTTGTGACTTTCCTGTCTCGAGTCAGAGTTAGTAAAGCTAACAGCATATACAGTTCCTCCAGATAAATGCCTTCCCTTATCTGATAACACTGGGAACGTTGCAATTGGAGTAGGAATGGCTGTAATAGCTGTGGTATTGGCACTTAAACTTGGCGTTACAGGGGTTTGAGGAATTTCTGAACTACTGACAGGCTGTAAAACATGAGGAAGTGGATAATGTCCTGGAGATATCTGGACATCAGATGATACTGTTGGCAGAACACTATGGTTGTCTGTGGTCATTTTTGATTCAATGGCCTGGGAACCCTCACCAACTGTCACTTTTGCTGATCTTTTTGTACAGTTTTCCAACACTATTTTGTTTTCAGAACAACTATCACTAGTTACACAAACTGATAAGTCGTCTTCACTTTTCAACACAGTATCTCTATGTACCAACTGTGACTGACACTTTTCATTCGAATGAACTTTACCATGAAGACTGTCATCGTTCACATCCACGTCACATCTTGAGAACACTTTGTCTTTCACATCATGAGCTGGTTCTACTTCAAGAGGTAAAACTGGGCCTCCTGTAGCATCATTAGCAATACCTTCATTCACATTCATTTTCTTTATTTTCTCCTCCTCAACTTCACTTTTATGTTTATCTTCCTTACTTAATTGGTCAGGCAATGATGATCTGGACCTAGCATTTCCTTTCAATCTCCCTCTGTCTTTTTTCACAGGCATATTTTTACTTCCAGATGCATAAGTTTTCTTAACATGACTTGCGAGGTTCTGCTCTTTATCAGAAGTTGGTGGGCTTACCTTAGAGCTAGTGCTAATACTGTGCTCCCACCCAGACCCACTATTTCTGTTTCTGCGCAGTGTAACTATTGATGTCATCATAGTACGAGTACATGTATTTGGAACAGAACTTCTTACTAATTCTGTATTGGAACTTTTGCTTTCTTTTTCTGTCCTTACTCCATCTTTTGTCTTCTTTCTTTTTTTAATATTTGCAATTATAACTGGTGGTTCCAAATCATCTTCTCTTTCAGTCATCTCCAGACATTCCCTCCCCCTCTTCCTGGGGGATTTGTTCTTTGTTGCCATCCTGGTATAATCTGGAAAAAGTACACATATATTATAAAAGGACTGTGTA
Source organism: Panulirus argus (assembly GCA_038088735.1). Lineage (NCBI taxonomy): Eukaryota > Metazoa > Arthropoda > Malacostraca > Decapoda > Palinuridae > Panulirus > Panulirus argus. The sequence goes on from JAYMFT010137487.1 coordinate 3,927, forward strand.
TACAAAGGTCTCTCTCTTTAAAACAAATTGGGCAAAGTTAAAAACACTTAAAACTGAACCTAAGTTCGATAAATATGCAACATACATGAAAGCAATAAACAACACTGTTACTAAGCAGGCAGTTTATGTGATGAGTGCTATCTGCCAGCCCTACCTTTTGACAAAATCTCATCCTAAGTACTCATAAGTAAATGCTCATTTTCTCTTTCTCCTTAAACATAATAATCATTCCTCTCGACCTTATCAGCATTACAAAAAAATTACATTTATTTCCTTGACTCCTTCACAAAGTTTTTCCCCAACAACATGAAATTTCTGAACTTCCCAGGAGTATGAGAACCTCAGTATATGAATTATATCAAAACCGACAGAAATTTGTTGCACTGATCAATCTAATTTCAAACTGCATGTACAAAGAAAGATGGACAGAAAGATAACTTACTAACATTGGACAAATAGACATAAAACATATGAGTTAATATCAGCTGACAATATACAAGGAAAGATGTACACATAGGTCACTGAAAATTACAGAATATATTGAAAGGGAATCATCAGAATGAGAGAGGAAGGGAAGCAAAACATGAGAAAGTAAGTAATATGAATTAGATGTTACTCATGTTAAGTGATATAAGCAAGTAATAACTTTACAATACTAAAAGAGATATAATGCAACACAACATTCATGACATACACACCAATGGCCAGTAAGATCAGAGAAATACAAAAATACTTACATATACGAATGTGTGGGGTCTGGATACCTGTTCTCTTTTATTACTTTCTCAGGATCAAGTACTCACGACTATTCTCTTAGTAATAAAACAGATCACAACTTTTCTCACTGATAAGAGTCACAGTTATTCTGGGTTGTGTCATCATGTCCATAGTAATCTCCTTAGGCCTACCTCTATATAAATTCCATGCCTGAGACCTCTGGAGAAAAAGAAAGATCACATTATAGAAAATGAAAACCAATCATAATATTAGATGACTAAAATATCTGTCATGTAGCACGCAAAAGCTAAGGATCCTTCGAAAGTTAGCATCACCTTCAATTAAAGACAGTCAAATTATAATCAGTGCATGATACAGATAATCATATTTTCCATTCACTTTTTCTTCATATTCTTCTTCAGTAAGTGCTTTTCTTGGTCATGAATTAATAATTCTCTAATCATCTCTTCAGTAGGTTCTTACCTAGGGCATGAATTGTGCATTATGTGAAAGACATAGAATTCCAACCTATCTTGCAACTGCCATTAGCTTAAAACATTCAACTTACAATTGGTGAATGATAAGGAAATTCATATTTTTATGTGTATTTTTCAATACACTTCTATTCAATAGGTTCTCACATAATGCACAATCTAAAAATTATTTACATATTCAGTAACATTTAGGAGAAAAATGTTGAAAGCATACAAAATCTTATCTAGCTCACAACTGTCAAATTCAAAACATTAAATTATCACTGGTGAATGATAAGATAAATCTTTTTTCATGTTTGCACGCTGTTTTCCCAGTTAATGAGGTAGGGCCACGAACAGACAAGGAAAAACTGTACTGTTCATACATTTTTTTACAAAACCCTCGTCGGTACGTTATTACTTAACACGTGAAGATATAATGCACACGGTCTGAAAAATAATGGTGAAAGGGGACATAGAAACAGAAGTGCTACATAGAACATGAATGTTTGGGATACCCAGGGAGGCTAGCATTGCTTATGGTCAATAACAACACATTGAGTGATACAGTAAATTGTATTTTTCACCTATCTTTTCACACAACTATTTCTGTTATTTCTTATCAAGTACATGAATTAATAATCAAATACATACTCAAAAAAATATCTAAGAAATTAACTGGAAGAGATCAAATACTCACCTATCTTGTGATTGCCATCAGTTCAAAACATTTACCTTATAATTGATGAATGGTTAGGTAATTAACATGTTTCATATACTTTTTCTACCATTTCTCTTCAGTAGATTCTTACCCAATACCTAATACATAATTAGCAAAATTCAGGTAAAAACAGCTGAAAGAGATGGAATTCTTATCTCATGATCGTCTTCTGTTCAAAAAATTCTGATTATAATCATATATTATTTCTACACAATTCTCTTCACCAGGTTTTTACCTACCTCATGACCTAATGACAATTTACATATTCAGAAAATAATAGCAAACAGGGATTTAAAAAAAGCTTATACATTTATCTTCAGTAGGTTCTTACCTAATGCATGATTTCACAACCACAAGCATTTGCAGAAAATGCTAACATAATTAAACTAATACAAGAACTCTGGCTTAATATATGCTTTTCTTGGACAGATGTTCATGACATTATCCACTCTAAATAAATCTCTTAGTCTTGAACTTTTTGGTTAATATACCCTCAGCCTCAATCTTTGAAAGCATCACTCTTTGCCTATTTATTCTACCTTTACGGACACTTAGCTACAGCCGTGTTATCACTTATTCTATTGCAAACTCTCTTATGTCTAAAGCAAAGACAAATACAGTAATATATTTTCAATTCTCAAAAGTGTCAATCCAAATATAAAAAAAAAGTCTAAACTTCTATTCAACCTCTTACAGCAATTAGCTTGAAAAACTCAATACTGACAATGTATGTTCCCATTCTTACGTAATATTACTAAGCAACCCAATTCTAAACTCATACTAATTTCTTTGCAAAGAAATGATCACATTAATATCATATGCCACTTCTTGCTCTAAGTGCAACAACCTACACAAAGCTGCATGTGAAAGAATGCTTTACCAAAACCAAAACATGGAAGACTAAATTACTTACTGTGTGAAATGAGATAAAATAATCTCAATTTTAGAGTATTGTGCACCCTGCAGGAAGATGCCACACATGATCTTGCCATGGTAGGTGAAACCATGCTATATTAAATGTTTCCAATACAAGCATCTTCAATTTCTGGTGATAGTCCATAACTATTCATACGATAAAAATTTTCTGCAGCTGGTTTCTTCGAATGGGACCTCTGGGAATAATGAAGAAATGTAAGCATATTGAATGCACATTAAACATGTCAAAAGATAATACTGCTAATGAAAAAGGCATCATCAACTTAGTATGTTAAACAGACACTATCATTAATGACATGGTTGTCATTCAATTACCAGTTAAACAGTTTTTGAAAACTATGATGTCAGACTAAAGATGAAAAATGAAGACAAATATAAATCAATGCAAAATTTGGGTTTCTTTTCAAGACAACAATTCATATTCCCATGTTTCCCAGTATTCACAGAATTAAACAAAGTTCACCTATTCCATAAAAACATACATAAGAAAAAATTGCAAACTCTCAGAAAAAATTGCAAACTATCAAATAAATTTGTGTCCTATAATAGCTCTGAATAAATCATGTCTATGGATGACATTTGATGTCAAACAGTTATTGTTTTGAGAACTGATACTTCTCAGTTTCATCAAAACAGAAGTACGATTATAAAAAAGTTAGGAAAGGCAGCAAATAGCAAAAGACCTCTGGGTCCTTCTGAGGATGTTGCACTGAGGAAAACTGAGGAGAGAATACTTAATGAAAAATCTTAAGAACTTCATATCTATGGAGGCACAAATATTGTCACTCGTGGACTTGAGGCAAAATATTTCTTACCTATTTCTAAACATATTTGTGATTTTAAGATCTTGATATCTAAGGAAGCACAAATAATGTCTCTTGTGGACTTGAGGCAAAATATTTCTTATGTATTTCTAAACATACTTATGAAGTAACATTCAATGCTCTTCTTTGTAACTTATTCCCTATGTTAATAACTGTGTTGAAAAAGTACTTACTCATTTGATGTTTGTATCTAAAACTACAGGTAAACTAAAACTGATATAAATAGTCTGAAATTGCTGCTCAGTTGTGTTAATATACTTCCTTTTTGTATCTGTGTTCTTGATTTACCTTGGTATTAAACCAATATAAATCAAAATTGATCATAACTCGATAAAAGTCTAGTACAGCTCCACATTGAAACTAGCTTTGGGATATGGCTACTTATGTTTTGGGTCCTGCATCAATACAGTTTGTTGCAATTGCTGAAATACCCACAGGAAATGATTTAGAGCATTATATCTTGTAACAAAGTTAAATAAGGTGATAACAGCAATCTATAATTGAGAAAATGTGTATGTATCCTTACGGTGCCACAAAGATGGAGCATTCTGAGCATGGCTGGTAGATTTTGATTAGATTATACAATTTTACAAAATAAAGATAAACCACAACTGCCATGGAGGTTATGTGAGATTTCCATGGGCTCTGTTGATCTTTTAGAAGTGAATTACCTACTTTTATATTAATCAGTTCTATATTTCCCAAGATATACTATTACCACCTAATCTTATACTGTTTTCTGTAATCACATGGAATTACATAATCTATCTAAAATATATGTAGCACTTTTCAAAGCTAATTTTGATAGTGAGCTAAATTAGAATTTTTTCCGATACATTTTTCAAACTTGAACGCTGTCCCGAGTCAGCAAGATAGATCTAGGAACAGACGAAGAAAGGTATTATTCACTCACATCCATCCTCTAGGTGTTATGCGCACCTATTTATAATAAATATACTCAAAACAATGGTTGCCGAGATCGATGGGCTGACATCTACACGGTTTATATATCTGACACTGTGTGTGGAATACTTTGTCTATAATCCTGAATATAAAGATAAAGCTTAGGTGTCAAAAAAGGTAGACAAGGTTATCAAAGACTCTGATCTTTTTTGACAAACGTTTTACATTAATTTACCCTACACTTCTTTAAAATTCATAACCATCACAGTCACTGCCTTATTTAATATTACAGAATGAAAAACAATGCTCTAAATCCTCCTCTGCAACTTTTACTTTATTCAATTCACACTGTACAACAAATACAAAATAAAACCATCAAATGTCAAAAGCTAATTTCAAAGTAAAGCTAAACTGATAAATCACCACTAAGTATCAGAGAAAACAGAAATTAATATGACTTTTCCCCTCAATTGAGAAATCAAATTAGAATAACAAAACAATGCTAATTCAACTATAAGAAACACATTCTATTTCTGGTGTGACCAAGATTAACAATAACCACATCAATAATGCATAACAATTGGATATATACACTGTAATGAAGAAAAAACCTCCTCGTACTCCTTTTCAGCCACTGGTTCTGCTATATGACCCTACCAAACTTTAAGTGAGCACTTTGAGAGACGTAAGGCTTTTCTCCTGATCTGCTCTCACTAATTCACCGACTGCACTCACCTTAGAGACATGTCACGAGGCAAATCCACAGGACAGTATATGCTTGTCACCAACATTTGTCAAATGTAAACAAAGCTCCCATCGGCCATGTTTTGGTTTGATGACAAGTTAGGAACGCATGCGTACCGCCCACCCTCGCTAGCCACACACTACTGTAGCCAAAGATATTCCTTGTTTCTTTACTTGTTGCCCAAATTGGTATATTCATCAATGTGCAGTGGATGGAAACAGTTTGAGGTGACTCATAAAGAAAGTTAAGATGACTGGTGTTGTTGGTGCGGAAGAGCCGCTATGGTGCCATAACCTCATCTTAATTTCTATGGGCTTGAGTTTTAGACTCATGGCCTTGTTGTAGAGCCATATCTATTCCTACCACAATTATATTCTAATCTTTCTATAGACGTAGTTACGAAGTCAGCCTTTACCATACTCTCCCTCAAGTTAGTCTGACACTTTTACAAGACAAGAAAATAAATGTACTCTTTGTACTAAATTTCATTTGCTGTTTGGTTACATGGCGTCTGTGTCCCGTTGAATATTCATGTAATACCAAATCTAAAACCTTTCCTTTGAAAATCTATTCCACTTATGCCCTTCATTGCCTTAAAACCTATTAAATATCTCAAACTTCTATCACGTACTGTGTATAGATTTTTATAGTTTCCCTCACGTTCTAGTTCTATTTATTCTTTCCAGAATAGCAATAACTCCTGGCAAATAAGGCGGCCAAACCTGAATTGCTATCTCCACGTAGGACCTCACACACCTAATATATATCTAACAAAAATACTTTCATGCATACATTCTATGCAATTTGTCTGTCTCTTTATAACCCCTGTAACTTTACTGGTCTGATATGTGCTTAAAGATCCTCTGAGATACACAGAGTTTGTCTTAATTGTATATTTTACTACCATCCTTCATGTAATATATCCTTTCTTCATTTTCTCTTCTCAATTATTTACATATCAGCATTAAATTTCATCAGGTACTTCCTAGACTTCTCACACAGTTTAAGACATTCTACTGCAAAATATAACCTGTAATATTCTCCATGTAAAATTCGATGAATTTTCATATCATCTGCAAATATCTCACGTTTAACTTTAACTCTTTTGGTGCATCATTCAAGTTAATCAGGAATAATACAGAGCCAAGAACAGATCCGTGCGGGACACCACTTTTCAGTTACCCATTCTATTTCCTCATCCCCAGTTGTTACTATGCACTACATCCTCTGGGGTACAAATGACTTAATCCAGGCTCCAACCTTTCCCTTTGTACTATATCTCCCTATTAGTCTTCGTTGTGGTACTGTACTGAATGAGCAGAAAATCAAAAGGTATGCAGTTCTGTATCTTGGTAATTATATAATACCTTTGCCCATTGCTCTAATGTTTGTGTCAGGTTTGATAAGCAGGATTTTCCTTTTCTTTCATTTGTGTCCGAAAGGGAAATAATAACAAAGGTCATATCCGTAGCTGGGATTTATAACCACACTTTATAGACAAAATGGTGCTGTAAGTGGACAGATTGTCTACCGTACTACTTAGATTTGAATTATTATTATCATTATTATTATTATTATTATTATTATTACTACTACTACTACTATTATAGAGCATATCATTATTATTACTATTATCATTATAACAGAGCAAAACCTTTATATTAGGCCAGTATGAAATATTCTTAGGTGACAGTGCATACGAGTAGCTTATATTCAGATGCTTTCTTCCAAACATCAGTTATTTCTTCCTTGTTGCTACATTTTCTTCCCAAGCTCTTGTTACAGTAGACGTAACACATTGCTTAGGCTTCGTCACCAGTACAAAATAGCTTTTGTTATCGTAGTTCATGTCGGGAATGCGCACGGTAAAGAATTTTGCATTTTGCTTTGCCTCAAAATCAGCAACTGAAGCCGTACGGTAACATGTTCATATTTAGGCTACTTACTGACAAAGCTTCCTCCCTCCCATGTTTCACTTACCCTCATTTTCCATGTTTAATTCGTCTATCATGACTAATTTTATCCGACCGAACTCTTGCCCCTAAAGAGCACTTCATCCAGGGGACGTAAACGTTGTAACTGGAGAGCCAATGGGCCCTTGTATCATACTTGTCAAAACTTAAATCGCATAGCAGATCATTGTTCAACACCCCAGTTCGCGTTTTCTTGTGAAAACAGTAAACCCAAAGAAGGAAAGATGGTGAAGTTGTAAGACCCATTACTGCAGGATATGGATACTGTGCAAGGCTTCCTTTCTTTTCATAAACACATTGGCTGTTTCCAAACAGTGCCTCTAGACTGGGTATCTAGAAACGATCCTTAGAAAGGATCTCCCGATAGGACCTGTGAACAATTACCTTTAGACAAGGCACCTAAAAAAGGATTTATGGAAAGACCTCTGAACATTGCAGCTAAGCTGTCTTTATAGACAGGACTTGCAAAACGTACCTTTAAATACAGCACGAATATTTGAGAGGAAACAGACCAGGTGTTGCCGGACTGCCTTACAAGTGGTTACAAAGCGAGCGAGGAGCCAGCCTTCGGCGTGGCTTTGTCGTCGTCAATCGGCGGAAAGGAGAACGGTTTCGTCAAGGCCCTTCTCGCTCTCAAGGAGTCAACCATATCCTTCCTCATTATTCGTTAGCTTTTCTTGATTAGCTTTTCTTGATTAGGAATTACTTCCCGACTGCACAACTACACAGACCAAAGACACTGTAATTTCCGTAACCAACTGGGAAACTCACGGTGAGGAACAAAATCTTTCATACCTCAGATAACTTTTGAAATACCTCTTACCAAAAACGTCCATTTAATTGCTGGAGGATCGTAAAAAAGAAAAAATCCCTTCTCGAATCCGAAATCGACTCTTTAGCTTTATTTTATCTGAAAATACTACTCGACGCTCTGATTGCTTATGACTGCCTTCCTTATTTTTTTTGTTTTCACTGACGCATAAAAGCTAAGGCCATCAAGCGGTCATTAAGAAGGCCGCCGTAAAATATTCGCCAAATAGTAAAAAATTGAGTACCTCATCCAGCAGGTCTTCCGGGGCTAAATGACGTACTTGGAGGAGGCGTTCACGGGATCGATCTGACTTCGAGGGGGATACAGGCGAAGGAGGTGCTGCCGGGAAACGAAGAAAAGGAAAATAGTAAGTAGAATGGAGAAAAAAAGACGAAGATGAGGAATATTGAGAGAGAGAGAGAGAGAGAGAGAGAGAGAGAGAGAGAGAGAGAGAGAGAGAGAGAGAGAGGAATGAATTCATACAAACAGAGAAGAAGGGAAAG
>JAYMFT010137487.1:12542-26969 GCA_038088735.1 Panulirus argus
AAAAAAAAAAAAAGGGGTGAAGATAGTGAAAGAAGAAATGGACATGGAGGGAGCAGTCATTGTGAAGGAAAGAGCGGACTTTGTGAAGGAAGCAGAGGACATGGCGAGGGAAGCATTGGAAATGGAAAAGGAAGAAGCAGAGGAAAGAGATTAAGTTAATGGTAGAAGGAGAGGAGGCTGAGGGTACTGGGAAGGGGGAAGTGTAAGCCTAGGCGAAAAGGTCTCGACAGACGAGGAGGAAAAGGGTGGTTTGCGGGAGAGACACCGTGGGAAGTTATATGGGCTCACGGAGTGAAGATGAACTGGAATGTACACAGGAAGCAATGGAAATGACGAGGAAAGGTGAAAACCACCTGAGAGAGAAAAGGAAGTTAAAGGAAACAGGATGGAAAGGGAGAGAGAGGAGAGAAGATGGGAAAGAAACGAAGGACAATAATAAGTTAGAGGAGGAATCAGAGAGCCACGGAAGGTAAGAGAGAGTTAAGAGGAGGGAAGGAATAAGCCAAAATAGGGAGAGTCAGATCAAACTAGGGAGATTTTGGGGACATAAAGACGGAAATAATGAGTCTGAAGAGAGAGGGGTAGAGGCAATCCAGAAGAGGAAGGGGAGTTATAGAAGACATTAGGAGATCGCAAGGGAGAAGTTGGCTGGGAAGGATGGGCGGGAGATGGCTACAAAAGAAATGGTGAGAGAGGCGGAAAGACATGGGTGAAAAAGCCATGTTGATTGTATCATTTAAGAAATCAAACAGGTCCATTGGACAGCAACGAATTAATAAAAAACCTTAATGAGAATTGTTACTTGGTGATTGAAATGATCAACAAACAATCCGGTCTGGAATGATGGTTTACGTAGCAAATTGGGCAGTGATTTCCGGGCAGGAACTTATTAGTTTTTTGTAATGACAGTGCTACATAGGCAGACTTCAAGTCCTCCTGTGGAACTTAACTGGAAGCAAGTGACGGTGAAAAATATAGTCACGGACTTAAATATGACATGTTCAGTGTCTTTCATTGTTTTTCCATAAACCCTTATCAGAACCTGCCGTTTTACTTACTTTAATTCCATCAATGCTAACGATACATCTTAAACGTGTTTGTCCTTACAAAGGCCACGATAAATTGTTGGGTTGATTTACATAAAAGTTGAGGAACACATCTAGAAATCATTAGAAGCTTCTATCAATGCGTCACCTACCTTGCTCTAAGGCAGCGACGATTTACCTTAATTTCAATGTTTGGAAGAAAATAATGACATGGTTTCGTGTTCACATTCAGTTGATCGGGAGCTTTTCCGCTGTACGCGTTAACCATTCTTCATAAAGTGGCAAGTTGGAGAAGGTGACATTAATGTTGGTACATTTCGATTGTAACGCTTAGCGCTGCTGGTTAAAAGTTAAGTGAGATTTCTGAGGGTTTGCTGGTGTTTAATAGTGTCTCAGTAAATAAGACCCATCTTTTCTGAGATTATCTTTGCCCTCCTCACTACTACAGTATTTGTTACGGTACGACAAAGAGCATATGCTCCAAATAGTGATCAGCCTCTTTTATTCTGCTCTCCTTGCAGTACACGATCATTGCATGGCGAAATCAATGATATTCCAGAATTAGATTTGACGTTACCTTAAGCTGCTTGTTTACCGTATGCTGATATGAGGATACATAATGCGGAATGTGAGCCACCGAAATAATTTCGTCCTGTAAACCTGACTTGGAAATTCATTTTAGTGTTATGTAACGATGGTAGCGACGCTCAACATGACGGAGGCCAGGAGCCCGGCGGACGGATGCCAGACACCCCCAGCCAATCTTTGTAAAGCCGAGTCCCTGATGCATCCTCCGTACACACACCCACAGTTTTGAAATGACAAGTTTGATACCTTAATCTTTTCTCGTATGCATGAAACCCCCGCCATGAACCAGGAACGCATGCCTGCCACACATAAATATTCACAGCAGCATTCATCGTGAATGATAAAGGAAATACTGCGGACATTTTCATGCATCAGGAAGTTGAGGTGGGTGCAGACAGACGTTCGCTGTCTAGAACGGTCGCTAGACAAGCCTTCCCCATTTGCCGTGATGAAAATACTGACTCCCTCTGTCACAGACGTGCTCATCCAGCGAGAGAGCTTTGCTTATCAAAAACAGACGTCACACGGGAGAAAAGATTAAGGGAGAGAATTTTCACATGGTTACGTTTGGAGCTGTCAGAGGTCCCATTTACAAAATGAAATATCACGGGCTGTCTGGGAAGTAGCAGTAGCTTAGAGAGTGAATAAAGAAGACTTTAGGGTCATAAATAACATATTTGTAAGTGGCAGTATTTCTCATCTTCTTATGGAAAACAGTCTGCAATATAAGTTTTTAGTTTGCATTGAGTCGATGGACTAAAACGGGCCGTAAATTATATATTGTCAACGTGAAGGAGAACAATGTGGAAGCAAAACTTTTACTCACTTACAGACCTTGCTTCTGCAAGTTGCTTTGACTTGTCAATAACTAGGTCATTGTGTCCACCCTTGGAAAACAGGCATGGGAGAAAACTACAGCTGGAAGATAAAATAGAATTTCAATAAGGCAATTAGGATAAGTAGATTAATTAAAAATGTTGACGAGAGACAGATGACTGGGTGCTCTAGAGAAATTCCGTTAGAGCCGTTCTTCGCGAGTATATTATCTAATAAGTCTAATTTTAGTCTACTTTCAGCTCAAGGCACCATGTTGATCAGGAGGGGCGCGGGCAGTAATAACTGTGACGCAGTATCCGGGGGGGTTCGTCTCTGACCCCCGAGGGAGGCTCCTGCAGAAGTGCTATCACCTCCATCCCTGAATAATTGAGATGGACATATCTGCGGCACGTCTCTTGGGGCCTTGATGCCTTCATTACTGAGCGAAGTTTTTTTTTTGGATTATGAACAGAAGGAAACAAATCGAATTAAAATGAGGAAAATGAGGTGATGATGTAAAAACAGAGTAAACGCCTTAAATATAAATATATAAACACCGACTAGAACACCGCCGGAAGTTTGTGTCTGGATTTCTGAGGGCTGTATCTGCTGGTGTCAAGGGAACTGCCGCAGGAAGACGCCTGACAACAGACCGTTCGGAGGGAGAAAGAGGCGAGAGAAAGGAAGAGAAAAATAGTTGCTCCGGCACATTCCAGTCTACAGTCCGTCCAGTACAGTCCGTCTTGCCGGTTGTGTTCAGTGCACTTAATCTAACACAGGATTCCTCGCACAATTTATCCTAAAGAGTATGTCATCAATGTCAGTCTAGCAGAGTCCGTTCTGTGGGGCCTGTCAAGCACAGTCTGTGCCGCACATCCTGTCTGGCACAGTCCATTCAGCGTAAAACCGACCAATTCCAGACTGTCCAGCAGAGTCCTTCCTACAAGAACAAACGCTATAACGAAAGAAAACGGGGACTTGAGGTGTCACTGTGGGGGTACGTTCTTTATTTTGACACAACTCGAGTGAACTGGGTTACTGTCTAGGTTTCATGTTTTCTATAATTTTGAAAAAAAAAAGAAAAAAAATAATTTTAAAGTAAGGCTAGAGTTGAATTTTTAAGTGATTCAAGTGGCATTATGAGTTGCAGATATTCGCTGAAATAAGGAATATAATTGAATTCGGTCTCTCTTCAGCGCTTTCTTGTGGGTCTTGCCTGCTAATTGCGTGCTTTTCTCGTGGCCAGACTGTGTGCGTTTGGTGCTGGCGAAAGAAGCGAGCGACTTACCACCACCTGGGAACCCGCCAGAGAAGAAGAAATGGAAGCAATAAAAGAATTTTAACTTGTCTTTTTACTTAACCCAATGCGTCAACATCAGATACGGATGAGTGCTTCTATAGGCTGACGGTAGCATTTCGTATGGTTTTAAAAAGCTCTTCCTGCTTTTGATGAGTATTAAAGAAATGTGGTTCTGTGTTTGCCCGCTGCTTTCCATAGTTTCTGTGTGGAGACAATCTACTCGAGGATCGATCATTATGGTACCTCCTTCTTCCCTTGAACAGCCAAGCTGTGGAACTCTCTTCCTACTTTCGTCTTTCCCTCTTCCTGTAACCTTTCTCCCTCTCAGTGAGGTCTATAAAGTCCTCCTGAGCGCTCACTGCTGTCTCCTTTCCTTCTTTCACTTAGTTCACCCGAGATGACCTTTGATCAGGGCATGTGTTGCCCGTGCCGTGCCGTGCCGTGCCGGTCACTACAGTACACTGTATTGTCGAGAGAGAGAGAGAGAGAGAGAGAGACAGAGTGTGTCGCAACACTTATGTCAGCATACTTCCAGCATACTGCTGAGATATATTCATCTACCCAAACGAGATTAAAGTTTCCCCATCAGTTCTTCAAAAACTTATGAAGTTCCTACACGCGTTGTAACTGTGTAGTGCTCTCTGCGACGACAGGTAGCGAGAGCTTTTCGTTCGGTACAGCTACGAGTGTACGTGTACCGAAACTTTTTAGGCATGTCCAAGGACCTTTAAAAGTTCGCGATTGCACAAGTCAACATATTTCTCTTTTTCTTCATCAGAGCGAGGAATCCTTTAAGTATAATTTGCCCGATAGATCTGAGAAGTAAATGCCATTAAGCGTATAGCTAGTCAACAGTACGTTGGGTTCCATCTGAGTACAAACGGAACTCAGAGAACGACTCTCCTGTCTCACTTTGAAGAGATTTTTGTTCATGTTCTTTATTTGAAATGCGTATTGTAATCAAAACTATAAATCTTTCAGATTTAAGTGTATATATGATATACTCAATTATTTTACTTTTACAGCTTCAAAATGTAGCCATTTTTACGTACGTATTATAAATGAGAGCAATGAAGATTAACAAAGAGGTTCTGTTTTTGATTAATGTATAACTGGGACGTGACAAATGTGGTGTAGAGTAAGTATTAGGCCTTGTATACTACGAGCCTCCTTCTTCCCACACACCAATGTGTCAGATAAGTGTAGAGGAGTCCACTGTTTTTCGACACGATGAATCTGGGTGATGACTGAAGAGAACTCACCCTGGAGTAGATGAATGTATGGAACTCATCCTGAATGATGCCAAGTGCAAAACCTCGCGAGATAGGTCTTTACCTCACTTAGAGTGTGGACGATTTCCTTTCACCGGGTCAAAGGTCACCGGATCTAGCTAGAGTCATTGGGTATGGGGTCACCGGATATGGGATCACCGGGTCTCTGGTCTGGGGTCTGGGGTCACCGGGTCAGGGGTCATCGGGTCTGGGTCATCAGGTTTGGGGTCATCCATCTACTGACAACAAATATTAAGTTTTAAATCTAAAGGAGCAAAGTATTTCCAGAATCATTGGTAACGAGGTATATGTGTGTCTGGCTGTAACATGATCAAATCAGGTACAAAGTGATAGCTAGAAACTGTCACTGTGAGAGGAAAGTACACGGAAACAAAAGGAGAAAAATGTCTTACTGTGAGAACAACTAAGTATCTGAAGCAATGTAGAGATGGATGATAAGAACAGGTAACATTCTGTTGCCTATTAATTTTGAATAAGAAGGTAACTGGTAAATGTGAGATAACAGAAGAGTGTATGGGTTAGTAGGAAAGGCCAGTAATGTGAGGGAGAAAAATGAAATGCCTAAAAACAAGGAAAAAGGTTTGAAACTAACAGCTACAAGAAAGTTTGAGCGTGTGAAGCCTAGTGCTGGAGAAGGTTCACATCCCTGAGTGTGTTGGAATGCGAATTGTGGAGCTCTGGTAAGAGGGTTCACATCAGTGGGTGTGCGGGGAGCAGGGGGCCGTGTGTGTAACCTGGTGCCGAGAGTTCGCATCCCTGGGTACGCGGGGAGTGGCCGAGCGGAGGGACAGACACCACCCTGGCAGAGGCAGGGGGCTGGACTCCGACTGACGACGCGACGGTGAGGGAACAAATAAGCCTTTGCCTTTGTCTTCATTGCGGAAGTACCCAGAGTAACGGAATGAAGGAAAGTAAAGCGTTTGCAATATTTTTTTTTTTTTCCGCTCAGATATGAGCTACATAATGGTGGGAAACTGTACAAAAAACACTGCTTTCTCTAATGTAAGCTCGATTCGGCTTTTCTTAAATCAAAACCTGTTCTACCAGTAGGTCAGGCCAGTAATGAAATCATTACGATAATTTTGGATGAAATATTGTGACATCCTGGGTACTGCCGCGTTATACCATCATCCTTTTGACTCGACAGTCTCGCGGTTACTTCCTGGGAGCTGTGTTCGCACGGCCCATAAATATTAATGTTACACTACATTCTGTGTTGCGTTTTCTCAGAAGGTTATTTACTCTTCCCTCTTAACATACTTATTTGTTCATCTGATAAGACCAGTATATATTACGTCTTTGGGCATATTCTCCCTACAGTATCCACTTTCTTAATCACGTTTCCACAACAATCGGCCCCACTGTGAACACCTTACTGGTTCTTCACTTCTGAGTTGTCTTTACCTTGGCACATTTAAGTCCCGCTCTATCTGTCTAAGTTCCCTCTAATCTACGTTCTCCTAAACCTATTCTTTATCATTCTCCGAAACGTCGTCAGACATGGCTCGTCTCTCTTCTAAGTCTTCACTCCCTTAGCCTGGTTCCCTGATAAATCTAGTCCTACAGGCTGGACGCTTTACAGAGCGCTTATCGTCGCTCCATCTGAACCTTGCCCATTTCTGGACGCACCTTTTCCGAGGCCTGGTTCCCTTCGCCTTGGCCCTTTCTAAGCCTCGTCCTATCTGTCTGGCTCGTTTCAAAGTGCGCCCCCACTTCATTATCGGGTAGGTAGCTCTTGGCAACGGCACGGCCAGATTTCCGCCTTCGTGGAGGGCGCTCGGCAATGCCCACGACACTTCCAGGAATTTCGTCTGCCTCTTAAAGCTGGGGTTCTCCTCCAGACAGGGACGTCTGCTGGGGCAGGACAGGTGTGTGGCGCCCCATGTTGGTGTCTCTCCTGTTGGTAGTGGCAGTGTTTGGTGGTGGTGACTGCGATGGTGTCAGTGTTGGTGTTGTTGAGTGATGGAAATGGTGGTTTTTGCCGCTGCTGGTGATGTTAACGATACATGATGGTACAAGCGTCATTTGTTGGTCATGCTGTTTTCGAGCAAGGTTTTTCGGACGTGGAAATCGGTGATGGTGATGTCGGCTGTGGTAGTTAGTGGTAGCCATGGGGAAGGTTGTCATGGTGGGGGTGATAGAGACGGTGCTGAGATGACGGCTGAGATGACTTTCGAGTTTTCATGGCGGTGATGGGACTAGTTGTTAGTATCGGTAATTATGGTGATGGTGGAAACCAATGACAGCGGCAGATGCTAAGGCAATGTTAAGGCGCTTTGGCAGATGATGTTTTTTAATTTTCCAATGTCTGTCGTGAGTGGTTAAATAAAAGCAGAACCCTCTGTATGGTGGTGGTGGTGTTTAAATATTTTTTGAGTATTATGGATGAAAGTAAATACAAGCTGTTGTTGTCGATGTTTTGGAAGCCACAGGCGTTTTTCGGCTGTTGCTGGCCGTGAGGGTAATGTCGGGAATGGTCACTGCAATATTTGATGTTAAACATCTCCAGGTGGCTGTGTGATGTGCACACTCCTGGCTCAACACAAAACGGCGAGAGCTCCCTATCCTCACGGTACAGCAACAGTATATATGGCCCAATACATTTTCCCGTATTGTGATGCTTTGAAAAAGAAAAGAAAAAAAAATATGATCCTGCGTAGGATTGAACAGAAAAAAAAAATCAAATTGGTTATATATTGATTCATGAGCCTTTTAATGTTTCAGCCTTTTTTATATATTTAATTTTCCGGTCAGAAATAGCCTCGCTCGAGGTGTCTCAATTTGATGTTACGTAAAAACAAGGCCGCTGATAAAGTTATGAAGTTATGTAACTCGAACGGACTAGTTCTTCAGGCGACCAACTCTAATGTAACCTAATCAGGACGTTCAAGTTCCAGCATCGTCATGTTCACCACTGAACTTTGTTAACCTGATCCTAAATTCCCAATGTCATAACTTTTAACGGCTTTTTTAAAAACTCGTTTGTCAAACCTAATCTAACCTTAACTGTAGAAGTTTGTTTCCTCTGTGGGGTAAAAGGTATTTAGTTCGAAACTTGTGCAGTCTTTTGAAGCAAAACAACAGTGACTGAACGAAGCCTGAACTTATGTGAACCCAAAACGACTGAGTTTAAATGAATCTCCTCCAAATGTATTCTGTTCTGAATGGTCGGGGAGATCAGGTAAAATTCCAAGAACATGGAAAAAAAATATTATTCCAAGTGTTTTACACAGCACCAGACTGTTAAAAATCACAAAAAGAACGATCAGCATATTCATCAATAACCTAACAGACCGTAACGTAACGTAATGTAATATAAACGTTACAGAGGAAAATTCCGGTCGCGCTTTGTGGAACCATAACCAGCTCGTCGATCGTCGATTGAAATCGATGCATTGTAGTAACTTATTTATATCTAATTTTTCATACCTATTTTCGGAAATGTTACTATACATTCATTACACAAAAATGTCATCGAGTCATACAGAGACCTGGAAACTATGAAGTTATCTATTTAAGTAATTTGGTCTAAAGAACCAGCTCTGTTTTTGTAATGTTTATGTTTTTGAAGTGAGCGTAGATTATAACCATTATGAAGCATAATATGAATGTGTTATTTTGAATCTTTAATCATATGTCAATAAATGAATCTTTTCCTTACCCAGATGAACACATTACCTAACACTTTAAGATCATTTTCTTTAAAATCGCTTCCTAAGAGATACCGACGAAATACTAGGACACAGTTCCCACAACAACCTGACAGTTTTCTACATCACGTGCTATAAAAATGCTCACTATCTTACTCGTTAATAATTACTAAAAAAAATCTTTCCCGTTCAAAATTAAACCATGCGCTGATATTACGTAATCAATGAATGATATGGAAATGAAAATATTCAAAAGACTTACAAAACACCGTAAGAGTGCTGTCTCAACTTAAACTCAAGTTAGGATACGGCTTTCATATCGACGACGAGGAGGTATCGGAAGAGTTCATTTGTTTTTTTTTAGTGTATGATTGTGGCTTGAGGTTACCGAGTGTTGGAACTTCTCAGTTAAGATATCAACAGTTACTTGGAACGCGTTTACATTACAGTGCGACTGACTCGAATATTTTAACACGAAAACTCGAAGTTTCTAGTGTTCGACTCCGAGGTTTGTACTGAAACAGCCGTGGGTGAGTAAACCTTTTTTAAAGTTTCCCATATAGTTCATGAAGACACTCATTGCAGTTAAGGTGGGTAAGATTAAGTCACAAGAAATTAGTGGACTAGTTGAGTATTAACTGCTTTTTGAACGATAACTATCAGTTAGCAGTTACATATTTTGGGTAGCAACCCATTCCACAGAATTCCTTATTTACGAAGTGGTTACACCGCGAGTGCAAAGTTACTTCGACGAGGCTGCATCATCGTCTGTGGACGAATGAGCATAGTCTCGAGGAACTTCTGGCCCTAAACGCGCTCGCGATATCTTGCACGAGAGATCTCCCTCTGTTCCCGAGACTGCAGAAACTGGGAACTGTTTTTTCCGGAGATACTCCTTATTTTCCAAACTACCCCCTTTACTTATGAGACTGAAAATGTGTTTTCATCTCGCAATGTCACAGCAATAGCATTGTCAATACATAACAAGAATTCCCTTCCCCATCCTATGGGAGTGCAGCCAGATACCTGGGGTAAGACTAATTTTCTTCAGCAATATCGTGATAGTTGGTGGCATATTGCCTATTGTTTTTGAAGGTCATTTTATAGTGCTGAAAAAAAAATCCTACAGAAACAATGCAGCAAGTTAACCTACCATAACTGAACCATATCATACCAAATTTAACTAAAGATTACCATACGCAGGTTAACCCACCCTTTTTAACCACTTAATATAACTTAAAATTAAACCTACCGAGCCAACCTTTCACAATTATTGCAAAAAGTCCCCACCTCGCCTGATTGTCAAGAAAAATCACAAAGGCTTATACTTCAACGTAGATGATTTTCATTTGTACGTAAAGTGCATGAAAGGGAACTCTATACCACAAGAGAAATATTGGAAAAAAAAACATTAATCGGAGACGAGACATTCTTAGACTTCATTTCAAAAAATGATTGGGATTTCTCCCTGTAAAACTTTAAAGTTACGTAAGGTCATTAAATCAGGCAAAATATATCGATCGCGTTATTCTTCCTTTTATCATCTGGTGCAGTGTAACATGCATGGAACAATATCCACAGCAAAATAAAAAAAGCTCCAGATGGCGTACAGTGATTCTTAAGCGCCTCAAGAGCACTATTATGCTGCACTAATTATATAAGTTGTGAGAAAAAAAAAAAAAATGTCCATAAAAATTGATGATACATTGACTGTGTATTCCATAAAAAGATGTAGGCGGAGATGAGATAGGCTACGAAAACTTCGATCACTAAGAGATTTTGGGTTGGGCACTGCGGGTCTCTAATAGGATACAAGTTGTTGGAAGAGCTAAATTGCTAAAAAAAATACTACTACTATAAAAATATTTTCCCTGGGGAATCCTGCATATAAGACATAAATCTTATAAGCCGGCACAATATAGTTTGCAATCTCTGGGATGACACAGGAACCACAGCTCATAAGTAAATGAAAACATTTGCCTTTATAAAGAAAATTGCATTTGCGATCGGAGTGCAAACAAGAAATTGTATACTTTCAGAGCCCATGTTAAAACCTAATGTAGGCTTTGCAGCATTCCAGGGATTGGAAGAACAGTTTGTTTTCGTTGCATCAACAAGCCACCGTCCACAGAGAATCTGCTGACATTTCTTTGAATTCATTCGTTTGTATACCGGAAAGTTATTCGAATACTGCACAGCCTACATTTTTGATGGATTCAGTTAGTATAGTGAGAAGAAACAATAACTAACCATTATCAAAACATGAGTTACATCAAGAATGCTGAACGTTTGCCTCTATAGCTTGGCTAATCTAGGTAATTTTCAAAACTTTGCATGCCAAAATTTCTCGTTAGAGAGCCTGAGAAAAGGTCGGTGTTCATCTGAAGGATGAATCACTTGGCCGGTGTATAAACAGCATTTCTATTGCTTCAATATATTAAAGGTGTGGTGCTTTATCATTATATGACCCAGGATTTTACATCACATATCCTTACCTTAAACTTCACGCGATGTTGTTTGCACAGGAGGGAAAGCTCCATTTTCATGCCGTTAATCTCGCCTCCAGATAATATTTGACGAACCTCAATTTCACTCCTTATGTCCCAGGTGTCGCCGCCACCTGACTCGCTTCAGCTTGTGACCTTCATGGTCTTTGCTTTGCTCACTCATGACCTTAACTTTATCACCATTGCATACTAGTTTTCGCGCCGAATTGCTCGGTCACACATGGCGGCTAATTGGTGACGCAGGTGCTATTTCCAGTACCTGTAAAAAATCTGACACGGTATAATTATCCTGCAATTATCATAGTTAGCATGTATGAAGAACTGTATTATCACATTTATCTTTTATTTTAAATGTTTAATGATTTTACTTGAGTATTTAAGGAAGCTAGAGTGTAGTGGAAGTGAACAGGAGACCGGTATGAAAACTGGAAAAAAATTCCTCCTGGGTTTAGTCCGTGCCAAAAGTTTGCTGTTCAAAAATATTTCTCGGGAGAAAAAGGTAATAAGCAAGTAATTTTCACTGTAACAATTATAACCTTAAGTATCATGTATTACTGTGCCTCAGAGATCTCTTCTGAAGCAAATAAACAATAGGATACAAGGGAACTTTCCCTTGAATTAGTACGAATACCGGTACTCTGCTATCACTGGTAATATTGAGGTTATGATCTCTTAATGTGAACCGTGGACGTATTACAATATAGTGTTAAAGTCTGCTGCTCTGATTTATGTTCTGTATTCAACTGAAAAAAAAAAGAAGTGTGGAAACTGGTGTGTCCAAGGTGGAGTGAAGGGTAAGAGAGCGGGTGGGTGTGTGGGGTCCAGAGGGTGAAGGTCACCGATTGACAGCCTCTCCTTCTGCTCTCCTCACTTGACCTTGGACGTCAGTCTCTACACGCCTTTCTTCACTTAGATCCAGGATGTGTAGAAGAATAGGTAGGCTTCATAAGATATCCCGGGAAGGGAGTAAATATCCATTCTGTTCAGGTAGGTAATATAGCGAGGTGCGTTGGCATGACAAGGTTACTTGTATTTCGAAATCAAAGTATATTTTTCTCTGCACTCTTGTTACGCTTGTCCTTGCTTATATCTGCTAGTCATAAAGACTTAGGACGTACAATCTTAAATGCCCTTTTTTGTGGCTATTTCAGGAAAGGTGAACTTGTTTGAAGTTATATTAGACATTTGCAAATGGTGGCATTAGACGAATAAGGGTAATAAAAAAAAAAATGAATCCAAGTACTTGATCATAGCCTACTAGTTTTGTGGAAATGTACCGTTTTACGTGCTGTAATACTTGGGCTTATGACCTCACAGGTGGGTTGTGTCATGGTACGGTGCAAAAAGTCTACGAATTTAGGCAAAATTCAGGAACGTGCAATGGCAGTGACTAGGCACGTTTGACTTTTTTTTTTATGAATTGGAATGTGATCATCGAATGTATCTTTATTCTTAACCTCGATGTAAGAGCAATGTTTCAAGGATAGATTTTCCCTTGAAATTATTATTTGAATTATAAAACTGAGTGTGCCAGATTTTCCGGGTACGCATATCGGGTATATTTTCTCAAAATTTTCATGCAGAATATTAAAGAGCTGCTTGAGTCTTCTGACTCTTCTCGCATCTGAGCTAAATGATCCTTCTTTCATTTGCATTTTTTTTTTCAAAGTTTGAACGTGGTTTTTAAAAATTTTCAACAAAATGTTCAGACTATTAAACATTTTACAGTAGCACTAGGTTTATGAATATCCACTTGGAAATTTAGTTCTGCACCTTTCTCGTACTTATTTCACTTTAGTTAGTTTTGTTTATTCCTCTGTATCGAGTTATGATGCACACACACACACACACACACACACACACAGGGAAGGCTAATCTCAATTACATGATAATTTAGGGCACATGCCATGAGCAGGGCGAGGACGTCTGGGCACAAGTCTATGTGGTCTACCCAGTTATTTGGTTAGTTTTTGTATACAGCAACCAAAACAGGTTAAAGAAAAAAATCTTTTACTGCTGTCAGTTTCAGAAAGTCAGTTAACGGATTTGTAGTTTGTTTTACAAAATGTACAGGGAGGGTAAAGCACCATACCAACGGCCAGATTGGTGGTTAGAAATAAGGTTTGCGTCTTTCTGCGGGATTTTTCCTGTAACTCGCCGTTAACAGGGGAACATAAAGCGTTCTGCTGTTCATTGATTGACTAATGAAGTATAAGCGCTGGAATCATCTGGTGGAAGATACCGTGAGGTTTTGTGTCAATGGAGACTAGGTACAAAGTGTATTCGGTCTATTGCAGATGAACAGAGTTTGTGTACATATCGGCACCTTACACAGAGAACAAGACAAGGGTCCGCACCATTTACAGACCAAGCAGATTGGATGAAAACAACATCCTGTGTCCGAAATGGGACATATCCCAATAGAATATCAGACACCATGAAGTCCTTACGTTACTTAAATCATTATCTTTACACGGTGCGGTATCGCATGCTGAATTAGAAGCTTACGTTACATATGACGCCCTAAACAGGGACATGACTTTATTGCAGATAATGGTTATGTAATGATATGTTTGAAAATTGAGTTGGCGGCAGCTCAGACACCTTTTGACATTTTTCTTACGCGGTATTCCCAACGTAAGCTGTGAATCGGATAAAATCATGAGTTTTTTCATTATATTTTGAACTCTTCCGTTTGTGATACAGCTGCAGGAGTTTAATTTGGTCGTCCGAGCATAGAAGCCTAGCCGACGGGTTCGTTGTTGTGTGCCGTTTATCCTTTAACCTAATTCATTTCCTCTGACCTCCCTTTTACCGTCTGACCTACTTACCTCATCCAGCCAATCCCAGACTCGGTTAGGCGGCCAGTAGACTAGTTTGACGGGTTTCCGTTGGCAAAGAATGCAGGTACTCTGGAGTTTTGTAGAACTCAGTCCATATCTTATATTGTGTAAAAGAAGGTGAATAATGTATGTGATTGGTTAAACTTGTTTTCTTCCCCAAGCAGTAAGAAATAGTCGCACATTATTATTATTATTATTATTATTATTATTATTATTATTATTATTATTATTGGAAAGTTCAGTGGAGTAACCTCTCACGTTTGAGGATAAATATAGTGAAACGTTCAGTCGATGTTGGTAGAATAGCTTGTAAAGTTTTTTCTTTATTGTAGTCTTTTGAGTTACAGAGGGATTGGGTTCCAAATGTTTTGGTATACTGAATATA